>JARHVA010000086.1:4762500-4835000 GCA_037957365.1 Torreya grandis
ACCTTCATAACTAATCCAATTTGTATTCCATCTAGTTAGAACCTACATTGACCATCTAGGGATTGTTTCTAAGGTTGAGGTTGATGAGGCGACACTTTTGGTCCTCAAACTTGGGTTTTTTATTTAGAAGGTGGGGTTTAAATTATTGAATGATCTTTATAATGAGATAATTCAATTTGGGATATAATTCCCATGATTATTAAGGATCTCATCTTTATCTAGCTCATTCCTTAGGTTATCTCTATCCTTTTCATATATAACTTGGGTCTCAAATATTCCTTCATTACTAAGAAATTGGATGATCTATTGGTCATCCTCAAAGACCTAAAATTTTATTATATTTTTAGTGATAAAGGTACATGGGATGAGTTCCATAGATAACTCTTGTAACTCAATGTTATCTAGGGGATTTGAGTTAACTATCATAGATTCTAGTGAGTTGGTAACTTAGTTTTTCCCCCAAGGGGGATAGGGATAATACTAAATGCATTAAAGATATTTATTAGGTCCTAATCCATATGCTTATACCTTCTAAGGTATGATACATTGAATTGAAATTTTAGTCTTAATCTGGTTGATCACTAGATTAGAGTCACTAAATACTCTTACTTTGTTTTCCTTGTATTTAAATGCAAATTACAATTCTAGGATTAATGCTTCGTACTCCACCATATTATTTATGTAGGGAAAATATAGCCTATACAATGTTAAATGTTTCCTCTTTAGGGGGTATATAAGAATAACACCATCCCCACTACCTTATTTTGAATGAGCTCTATCTATATATAGAGACCATAGGCTAGGTAGGTTTACGTTATGACTATCTTGGTATTTGGGTAGCTTTGTGCTCAACATGTAGATACCTAGATTTAAAGAAACTAGGTTTACCTTATCATTAATGAAATTTTACTCATTTATCATGTGTTTCATGTGAATATATATGTCTATTTAGATATTTTTGTCCATTCCCCTCCATGGTAACCACATATGGGAGAAATGTATGGCCATATACCCATTTAGGGCATTAGCCAATCTGTATTGATGAGCATGCCATAAGTTTCAAGGATCTCAACCAGTTTGATGTCTATAAAGTATTGAATCCTTGGATCAAAATCCAACTATATGTGTGCATTCATTAGTTCCCCTATTGACTTTACTTATGACTTGTCTAGTTAGACCACTACCTTGTCTAACTTTATAGGGACCAACTTGAGCTTATCACATATGTTATCCGACATTACATTAATTGAGGATCTTGAATATACTAATAATTTATTTATATTCTTTACAAAAAATTGAGTGGTTAAGAGGAAATGGGTTAATTCCATATTATTCTTGTGAGTGGGAACATTGGTGTGTGTTACTCTTAGTTTCAACTAGGTCGATAGGGTCAAATTCTAAGTTAAATATTTTAGCAAGAGATCACATTGCTTAGTGATTTGAGAAAGCTCATGAAGTGTGATTTTTTATTTGATTTTATTCATGTCCTCTACTATGTTATAGTCCCCCTTAATTTGGACTTATGGATTCTCTATGGGAGTCTTATATTCTTGAGGTTTCATAGATGGGGGGTCATTCCTATCATTTTGGTCAGGTGGTGTTGTATCAATGGTAGGGAGAGTTGAGGTAGTAAGGGGTTGTTGTAGTTTCCTATTCCTAAGGGAATAGTTATTCCTTTTAAATTATTCAAATGCTTGTAACTCACTAACACCCTCCTTTGGCTCAATTTCTTCTTGGCTAGGGAGATCCATAGTCTCCAACACCATAGTAGTATTAGGGGATTTACCCATGTTAGATGATTTAGGGTGATTTTGGTCCACCTTATATTCTTCCATTTCCTTCTAGAATATCTCAAAATTATAATTAAACTCCATGTAGCCTAGTTCCCCATGGGTTTTCATGTTATGCACTTGACACTAGTTAGGTAAGAATGTCTTGAAGATGTTATTTTTGGGCAACCTATTAAGTTAAGGCTCTAGGGGATTATGAGGATGGTTATAATTCCCAGCCAATATTTGATATGTGAATTTTTTTATAGAACTATTTAAATTAGAGTTACTCACCATCCTTTATAGCCAAAAGAAAAGATTATTGAGTTTTTGTACCATTCAATGAAACTCATTCTTTGTGGACTCCTAGGGTGTAGTTTGAGTATTGTTAACTAATACCAATATTACCTATTGTGGTACCTAAGGAATCTTTTCATGTCCCCATTAGATAAGAAAAGCTAGTTATTGGTTTGAAGTGGGATGACCAAATATGAGTTTATGTGCTATTAGGAGTGGTTAAAGTATTAGAGTTTCTAATTAATGTTTGTTAAAAATATTAGTGTAGGCATCTATGGTATCACATTTAGAGTGCAGGGCATCATATGGTCTTAGGGGTTTAGTTACCTATCTAATTCTATCTATTGCATAGGTTAGGGATAAGTCCATTATTATTAGGTCTCTCCTTAGAAACATGGTGGTCTAAGGCTCCAAAGCATTATTATACATTTTAAGTGCTAGTTAGGGGTTATGTTGCTAAATCATGGTGACCTAACTATACCTTTTTTGAATCATAGTGTTGAAACTCCTAATAGGCTCATTAGGTTCCCTTTTAATACAAGTAAATTACTAGTATAGGACAATGGGGTCTATCACTTGCCTAAGTTAGGTGAGGAAGGTAGTACTAAAATGGCTTGAATTGGGGATAGAGTATTTAGGGTGGTTGAAGAGCCACTCATATGTTGAGTCCATTAACGTGATGGATAAAATCTTACATGCCACATACTAATGTTCTACATTCAAGAGCATCACGTTAATTTTATAGTAAGTTATATGTATTTTAGAAATCCATCCCACACCAACAGTGAAATGGGGAAGATATATCTCATGGGTTTTAGGTAAATCATGGACAACTCCCAATACATTAATGGTATAGTCAACCAACTAGGCCATCTTGGATTCTAAATTTGGAAGAGGTTATAGGGATAAGCTAGTTGGAATTATAGTAGGTCTAGGTTGGTTGATCCTAGTTTTTTATTGAAAAGTAGAGGATAAATCACTAATAAACTATGGCAAGACCTAGCCTTGGTAACCAGTGAACTAATCTATAAGATGATTCATAATCAAATAGTAGTCATTATGTAATTATCAATAAGCATAATTTAAAATAAACCAAAATTAAACACACAAACACTTGTTGATTTATCTTCGCTTAATAAACTAATGATAAATTTTAAACATAGATATTCACCCTCCTTATATCACCAACTAATGTTCACTCCAAAATATGGTTCATGAAAATCTCATTAGATTGGGTATTCCCTAAAGAGGAAGATCAAAAAATGATCGAGTTTCATCCTTCATTTTAGGAATAATATAGGATCAACCTAAGGCATGGTTGTGGGTATTTGAATTCACTATAGAGTATTCATGAAATAGTCTCCAAGAAATGTGGTGCCACCACCAGAAGCTCAATATGGGATTCTTGGATACAGGTCTAATTATTTGAAGTTATTATTAAAGTTCATGTATTATGTTCCTCTAATTTCTAAAAACAAGTGGAAAGGGTAGTTAAATAATTGAAAATAAACTCAAAAAGATAGGGGAGAGTAATGCATATAATAGAGCCTATAGAATTAGAATGAAATCAATGCATTGACCATCAAACAAGTTCCTTTGCCATAATTATATCACTATGGACTGAGTCTCACCAAATGTTTTACCTCCAATAACACACAACAAGAAGAGTTAAGGAAATAGGTGAACATTCCTCAACTATTAACCCTAAATAAATATAGGTACTTATAATTTTACAATAAATTACACATAAACCTCCAACGGTAACTTGTAGACTATAACACAAATTAAGAATATTGAAAAAATAGAAGTGAGAGTGTTCATAGTGAAGATTATAATAAAAAAGTACATCATAACTATATCATGCATTTAATAGAAACTTATTAATCTAATTAATATAACATTAACAAACATCCATAATGGATATGAAAGATAATTTGAGATAAATAACAATCCTTTTACAAAAAACTAAAATTATATTAATTAAAAAAGTAAGTGTTGTTACAATGGTATCAATCATGACCAACTTTATAATCCAATGAGATGAAGGAAAAAATAGGTGAAATCTTAGTTTTAATCAAAAAACGTTTTTGAGAAAAAAATATTTGATCATTAAATTACAATACATCTTTTCATTTTATAGATGATAATGGGATTCACTTGTAAATGTGTGAGATTCCTGTCTTGGGCCATGATGGACACTCATAGTGTTTACAACTGAAATTCAAATTTCAAAACAAAATCCCCCCAAGTCATCAAAAATATTTGAGAGGGACCACTTAATTGATACATGATAATGGATATGAAGATCTGAATCCCACCTTCTTTGATCTTATATCCTTGGATTCCATTGTAGTTTTCATAGGGTTAAACTCTTGGTCTAGATTAGTAAGGCTCATTGGGGGCTCCCTAAATATTACCTAAATCTCTATCTTGTACACATAAAAGGGAGCCTCTATGGAAACCTAAACCTTAAACACCTAATTGATGTTTGATATGGATTACATTGAAAGCTCAAGAACTACCTAAGCCCCTACCTTATTCACCTTAGTGACTTTATTCCTCATGACTTGGTCAAAGTGACCCAGGTGGACTTTAAATTCTCATTTGTCTAATAAGGTACCATTTGGGTAGAAAAACATAGATATATTTACCTCATTAAAGTAGGCCAATATCATTTTCCTACCCTCTTTTAAGGGTCTTATTATTATTTGATCCATAACCATCTAGTCCTCTATAGCCATTTTCATGTTTGTGTTGTACATTTGATATAACCTCGAATGTAAGGTGTGCATTAATTTAAATTTTGGGAACATACCTTTATTTATTATCAACATTGACTTCCTCCATTTTCCATAAATCTCAATGATATTATCCATGTAATCTCAAGTTTGTTGGATGAGCACCATAGTCTCTTCCATAGTCTACACCACATTCCCCAAAATTGAGAAGAGTAGTGAGAGGGCATACTTGACCTACCTAATTATCCTGATGGGGAAGGAGATCTTCACCTAGGATTATAGTGTTTGAACCTGAGTTTACATATTCTCAAAGAACTTATTTTACATATCATGGTTTGCCTAAACAATGGATAGTGGATCCATAACTACCTTTTCCTCCTCAATGTATGTCCTTATCTTGGTGAGGGAGAAAAAATCATGTTGGGTTTCTCAAACCACTAGGTTCTCCTCTTAGATGAATTTATACATTAGGGTCCTCTTCTTATTTCCCATGGTTCAATCAAAGATCCACTATTTAGGTTGCCTTAGATAATATTTTTAGTGATTTACACCTTGGGACCATTCCCTAGGTTTTGTGAGATGTTAGAGGAGTGGTAGAGATGGTGGTGAAGGGTGAAGGATGAGTTGGAGGGGATGAAGGAAGTGAAAGGAGTGATTGAGGAAATTAATAGAGGAGGATGGGGCATGGGATCTAAGTGAGGAAGGATGAAAGGGGAGGCCAATGAGAACATCTATGCCTTTCACTAATCTTGGTTCATGCCCACCTAAGGGGAAATAACTCATGAGAGAGGGTCATTCAACAGAAGGGAAGAGATTTTTTTTAATTGAACTTAAATCCTTGGGTGCTTAGGGTAATGGAGAGAGGGGGATAGGGATTAATGTATGTAGTTACCTAACTAGTGTTGGGGTAACCATAGAGGTTGGCAGGGGAGGTTATATTTGTGTGAGAGGCCTTTAAACTAAATCTTGAGGGTGGGTCACCCTCTAATATTTCTTAGGTATCTTACTTGGGTCAACTCTAGACACTATAGTAGAATGACTAACAGGGATAGAAAGAGTTGTAGGGACTAAATATGGATGTTTTTGAACTATCATAGGTGTTTTTAGGATGATTTAATGGGGTGATAATATGATTAAGGGAACTTAAGATGCACTCCAAATTATTGTAGCTATGTTTATTAAAGGAAACATGCTAGTACGTACCTAGATTTGGTGCATGCCAAATGAGGTGTCAGGGAAGTTTTGGGTTGTGAAATAGATGGGGCAAAGGGAAATGAATAGTTGAGGATGTTAGGGAGGACCAAGGATAAGGGCACCTAGGTCAATAGTAGAGGGGAAACAATAGGTAAAATGGGAGGTACCACATGAGGATCTTGTGGAAGGGGAACATAATTGAGTGGTGTTATGAGAGGGAGCTAGAAGGTTGTAAGAGTGAGGGGACAAACCTATAAATCATAGAGAGTAAGGGGTTGATCCTATAATAGTGCCTATTGGGATCCCCACTTTGATATTTCCTCTAGATTATTGGTGACATTAAACCTTAGGTTCTTTGTATCCTGTGGTTGAGGTATCAATAATTAAGCTATTTATGCTTGAGTTGCCTAATAATGAGTTACATTGGTCTGGCTTGGATAAGGATGGGATAATGTAACTAATAGAGGAGGTAAATATGGATCCAAGGCATGAGGATCATGAGGAGTTAGATCTAGGGTAAAAGGAGTGGGAAGAGTTGGAGTCAAAGTATGAGGAGTAGGAGTTGTTTGAGGAAAAAGATATAGAATTGGGGGATGAGAAGTAGGAGCCACTCAAGGAGGTGAAGTTGGAGATAAAGTGGAAAAAATATAGATTAAAAAGAATATAATATGGTATAATACCCTAAAAAAACCTCATATAAATCATGGGAGCATTCAGGGTGACATCTTCCATGGAGGAGTAAGAGCTAGAGCGAGCACATATGGGCCTACCTAGGCCTTCTTTTCTTTCTTCTTCTTTCAATCCATGATGTAGGCCAGAACCTCCTTATCATTCACAAAATTCAAGTAGATTTGATAATCATCATTTAACTAGTGGATATAATTTATATTATGTCACATTGAGTACCTTTTTAGATGAGCCCTAATCATGCCCTTGGGGTCCCAATGCCAGAGCTTAACTCTCACTAGGGTGAAAGAATCTTTCTCAATTTCTATTTTTATAGGGGAGGGAAGGAAATTTAATCATGGTGTTGAATGGAGATTAGAAGTAGTGGGCATGACTTATTATGGCAACCTATGTAGAAACTAAATACACCTTCTACCAACTAGTATGTGATCTCCTACTTTGATAGGAAATTTGGGATGAAGTATAGAAAGTGAAGGGATACTAGAGAATACCTATGAATCAAATCATGTTGTCCTCTTAGTAGTATCAATAGTCATTTATGGTTTTAATGGATTCCCTAATTTCTTATGATAAATGTGGCATTGGGGTATTACTAAACATGTTGTTAACCAATGCGTAAAAGTGATTTTAAATGTCTTAGATATGGTTTTGGTATTGGTGGCCATATATCTTATAAAGGACTACATAGAATTCCAAGCCCCCTAAAATACATGAAGGAAAATTTGATGGCCTAAAAGTGAGCATCACACACATCGCATATATGAGATATTTCATCATGTAAAAATTTCCCCTACTTGAGCATCCACTATGGAAATAACAAAATTAAATTTTATCAACCATCCCATGTCTATAAATTTATATCTAGTGAGGATCATATATATTAGGGGCACACATAATTATTTAACATGTACACAATCCTAATCCCTAAATAATTGGTTTAATATAATCATATCAACCTAATTCTCCTCCTAGAAGGTGAAAACTATATATGCATTGATGTAATCCTTGATTACCCACATAGATTCTATATTATCAACCCAACCCTGTAGTACCTTGTATATTTGGAAGGTTTCAATCCAATATTTCACCATTTTCGCATCATAAAAGAAGGTGAAATTTGGGAGGGAGTAATGCACCTTGTAGGCACTGCTAGAGATATCATAAAATTGTTGTCAAGAGTTATCCAAGCAAACCTAGTCATGAACTTTGTTCTAAACTCAAATAGAATTAAAATGTAGGTTGTTAAGAAAGTTATCATAGGGAAAAATCTCTAGTTTGGATACAACCTATGAAGACTACATTTCTTGTAAGATTGAAAGGCATCCTCAAACTCAACATATCCATCGTTATCAGAGCTTGAATCCTTGAATACCTATTTGATAGTTTTAAACATGTCATTATAATTCTTTAATTGAGTCAATCCTTTTAATAATAGAGTATCCATGTACTTAGGTTTAGCCTTGGGGTTCAAGGAGGATGTATCCATTATATCAAAATGGAGGCCAATAGAAAAGTATTGAGTGTAAGAGAAAATGTAGAAGTAAGGGAAATAAATAGGAAATAAATAAGTTGATTTGATATTTAAGGTATACAATGATAACCAGTACTGAGCCTTCCTTAGGATATTTATAAAATCACACATTCATCCCCTAATGTTAATGGAATTTGGTGTCTCACTTGTTGTGGATTCAAATTTGAGTTGATGGCTAAATATCCTCTATTTATTTCCAAATTTGGAGTTAAATTTCTATCTTTTTATCCTCTTCTACCAACCAAATTTATTAATGATGATGTGACATTTTAAAACTATCCAATCAAGATAGCATTTTATTTTGTTAATGCTCATCACATGGTAGGCACATGGTGATGTCTCCCTGAGGCCTTTCGAGCAAATATTTCCTTATGTCATGTGGTATCCACCTATTGGTCATCCCTCCTATTAATGGTTGGAACCTAAGTATTGTAGACACCTAATTTTAGCCACAACTAGCTTCCAACCATACTTCAGACTAATTTCTACTAAACATTGTAAATTAAACCTAGAAATCACTGAATATACTAATTTCATCTCTGAATCATTTATCAGTGCTCATAATCATGTTGAGGCATCCCTATTTTGGGTATTATACCTTATGCAACAATAACCTCTCATGTATTCATCCTCAGTCACCTTGAAACCTAATAACTGGTAGTTTAGCCTATGAACCCATTAAGCAGGGCACTTGAATAATTCTTTAAAGAGATAAAATGCTAATAAAAATGAATCAACCAATTAAACTATACTAAATGATTAGATAAATTATTCATTTTAAATTAATGAATATCTAAAAATTAAAATTCCAAAAATCAAAATATCAAGTCTTTTCATCATTGCCTTTATGAGTTGTCAAGCTCTTCCAAAATATTTAATCATGTTTAGTAATTAAAAATCATAATTACATGAAAATTTTTAACTAAAATTGAGTTAGCATCAACTAACCTAGGTTTAGTTTTAACTCATTCCATATTTAAACTCAACCTTAACTTACCTTGGGTGAAAGTTAACTTTTGAGCCTATAAATACAAGGACCTACCTATTGATCAACAATATCTCATAAGACAAAGTTATAATGTTCATTTGTTGAGAGAAAAGCTTTGATAGTGTAAAGCTTGTATGCAAGATCTACTCTATAAGCTTCATTAAATTATTTTTACCATGATTAAATTCATAATTTAATTAACCAAGCCAAGGTGTCAAGGAAAGGTGAAGAAAGAAAAGCTCCATTGATGTACAAACTAAGCAAGGCACTTCAAAAATCTATTTAGATCTCCAAATAAGGTAAAAGAGTGATTTATTTTGTGTTTTAGTTGTGTTTTCATTTGTATGTTTGTTACTTATGCTCTCCCTCATGTCTAGGTAGGAGATTTTAGGATTTTAGTGTGTCATTTTAATTTTGTTTTATTGTAATAACACTAGACTAACCTCCCATCTACATATTCCTTGTTCACATCATCATATGCTCGATGGGACGCACAGCCCATAACATTATTCCTAAGGAATTTGAGGACATATTCCTAATAATTTTCATGTCAACATCCAACCATGCTGACCAAAAAAGTGGAAATTGAAAGTTCAAAAATGTTCTATAAAAAATTGTGATTTGATCTATAGATTTGCATTTTTTATTTTTGGAATTGTGATATTGAAGAAATATCATGAATTTACAGTCATGATATAGCCTTAACTATTGTGGTATTGTGCTAAGTCTTGTGATTGTATCCTTGACCACCAAATTTTTCAACTAACAATATGTGTTACAAAAAAAAATTATGATATTATAATATTATGACTTTGTAGTCATGATATTGTCTTTACAATTGTGATATTTCCATACTGTTATAAATTTTGAGACATTGTTTTTAACCATAATAGGTTGGTACTAACTATTTTGTTTGTAGGGAGAGTCATGGTATTGCACCAAGTTCTATAATATTGTCTTTATTTTTGAGGTATTTCTATAACACTTGTGATTTTGTGCTAACATTTTGTTTTGTTGAAACTTGTGATATTTTTCTAATAGTTTTGGTTTTACAATAAAAGAAGTGATATTGCTCTATGTTTCTATGGTTTTTCACTCTATGTAAATTTTTAAAACCTAATAACTAGAATTCAAAAGTAAATTTCCAATTATATTTTTCTTCTAAGCACAAGGACCCCTAAACATCTTTTATAGCATCATAAGGCTAAGAAAACACATTTTAAAATAGTCTAAGTTAAAAAAACTCACATTTAAATTTGGTGTTTTAAAATATTTTACTTGAGTTATTTTTCATTTTGTGTAAAGTTTTCAACATAATGCCAAGGGGATAAACTTCATGACATTTTTTTTGGTGTTATAAAAATGAATACACACTTTAATTTAATACTCATAAGAATTTTCATTTTTATGTTTGTTTTTTGAGTATTGTTTTAATAAAAATATGTGTCATGTGTATGCTCTCCCCACATCCCCTTTAAGGAACTTGGGTGATAAAAAATTCTCACTCTTTGAATTTTTTGCTTTGGTCTAAAAGCTTGCAAGGAAATTCACTAAGGTCCTCCCAAAAAGTTGAGTGATTTTGGTGATCCCAAAATGACCCTAAAGGTATTTCACTTTATTTATTTCATGCATTATTTTTGGATTTTGGGTGGGAGTTCATAACTTATCCATAGGTTTTATAGGGAAAAGTTGACCCAAGAATTCATCTCCTAACATCATTTCAACCCCACTACGTGGTGGGGTATATAAATTAATGGTGACCCATTAGGACACTTGATTGAGTGGTTAAACAAGATTTGTTAGTGGTACTCAGCCTTAGACCATAGGGGTAGTTTAGATATATCACTACACTAATTAATTGATGGATGTAGTGGTTGTGTAAAGGAAAAGGCCTTTTTATAATGAACCAATTAATGCAAATATAAATGATGTGATGCAACTTAGTGTTAGCCACACGTATGGGACCATTTAAAAATTAAAAAAATGGTAGTTTAGACAAACCTAATTTTTATCCACTTTTAATTTTTATATTAACAACTTAAAAATCCTCTCAAGATTAAGTATATAGATGGAATTGGATAGTACGATGCCACGTTGTCAATTTTAGGATTCATGATTTTACACTTAGGTTATTTTTGTCATTTTATCCTCTTTAGTTACATGGTTTTGTGTCAAAACTATTTTTTTATCCTATTATGTCCAAAATGAGTTATGATTACATACCAATCCTTTGTTTAAATAGGTGTTGTGTCATTCACTTGACACCACACTTTGCCTAGTCATTTATAAAACTTGTGTGTATGTGTGTGTTACTTGTTTGAAAGGGTAATCATTATGCTACCCATTTTATTCCAAGTCTTATGCCTTAGAGTATTGAAAAAAACTAGTTTTCATATCTTTAGAGAATTATATCATTGTTATTATACTCAAATTTTTTCAAAAATACTAGTTTCCTTATGTCCATTTCTAATTTCAAGACCATGTGTGTCTTTTTGGTCTAAATGCCTAATACCATAATGTTATTCATTCTTGTCTATATCTTTGTATATTTGAGGAAATTAATTCTTATTAATTTAATTAAAAATTAGCCTCAAAAAGTTTATATCCAAACATTGATTGATTTATACCTATGCCTTGCATAATTTTGGATTAGACATTTACCTTTCACTTTTGGATTGTGAAACTTAGATTATTTTCATGCTCAATTTAAAGACTATTTTTGTGTCTAAATTTAGGAATTATTCTATCTTCCATGTACCTATAGTTCAATGTATTTTGAAAAATTATCAAGTATGAGTTTAAACCTAAATGACTAGTTTGCATCAAATGTTTCCAATTTGTTAGATTAAATCTCTTGCCTTTTAGACCTAGTTTGTTTAAAATTCTAGCTTTTGTGTCTTGTTAAAAAAATAGGTAGCAATTTACCCTTTGTCTTTCTTTCAAGTATAGCTCTTGTGTCATGTTTCTAAGAGTCTTAAGGTCATTTTTGTTTATTCTTATACCTAGTTATTTTGAGCCTAGCTTTTGTGCCTTGTTACCAATAGACCTAGCAACCTTTTTCATTTTTAGACCTAGTTTAGAATCATTTGAAAAAAAAATTACCTAAGTTTTGGCATTAAATTTTACCCCTCCACTTTAACTTTGTGTAAGAAATTTGATGTTACACTATTTTAACCCAAGTTTATCATTATCCCATTTTGGAGACACAGATCCATTTCTTAAACCAAGTTAAATCAAGTTTGGACCATTTGTCCTTTATACCTTGTTTTTCAAAGTTTTTAGAAATATAGGATTATATTCATGAAATGTTAACCATTTATTTTTATATGTCTCATTACACTCATAGGGGAGACATGTAAAATCTAGGTTATCATAACGTAGTCATGAGCAATGATTTTATTCAAGACCCCTATGGTGACAATGTAGTTTGTGAGATAGATTATTATCCTCCTTACACTATTCCCAAGGAAAAAAATCAAATTCCATTAGCCCATTATTTGGTTAACACATATCCTTATTCATAGTAAGACCAAGAGAAAACCACACAATATCTTACTAGTATACCATTAGTTATAGAACAAGATAAAAAACAGCCATATTATGTTATTATGACATCGATGTATGATCATTATTTATTTGATCATCACTTTATTGAAAACAAGGATGATGTTTTAGTTATATCCATAGAGGTAAGGGCCAATTTTCTAGTAGACTTCCCCCATGAATTTTTTCCTAGTCTAGTTAGAGTGTCTTTAAACATGCCTTATAACAAAACCATTGAACATGACTCTAATAACAATCATTAAGCACTCATTTAGATGTCATATCAAGACCCAAATATTCTTGTAAAAGGAAAGGGACTCATTAAGGACAATTTTATACAAATTCAATAAGCATATAAAACATATTTGAATATCATGTGTAATTTTAATAACTTGGCCCTGTCAAATGCTCCACTCATAGAGCTAGCTCCTTCAATAGGATTATTAATCAAGTTTATAGGTCAATAAAATTTGAGTATCAACCCATTTTCACAAATCACTTCAGTTGGTAACATGTTTAATGTCCCATCTATTGAAGAAATGACTACTACTTCTACACAAAATAATGAGACAAACACAGTGGATAAAATGCAAGTGTCTTCTAATCTAGGCCAAATTGGTTTAACTACACCAATAAATAGTATACAATAATAAATTAATTTATTTAATACCATGAGTAGTTTTAAAAATCAGGGGGCAAGAATCCCAAATCCCAAATTATCCCAAATTACTTATAATCTCAAATTATCCCAAGTTACTTATAATCCCAAATTATCTACTTCTTCAAATATACAATCATAAAGATTAAGTAATAAAGTGACAACTAGTGTCTTTAATCAACAACAAGTGAAAAATGCTACACCTCCTCAATAGGTGATGACTAATGTTCCACAATAATAGGCACAGTCTAATCTACCAATGTATAAGATGTAGAACACTATGCCACATCAATAGGTGGTAAAAAATGTTCCACTTTGATAGGTAGTGACAAGTATACCTCAATAATCATAGACCAATAAGCCTTTACAATCACAAATACTATCAAATCAATATTATATCTTCATCGGTCAAAGATAAACATTGAACATCCAACCAACATCTATTTCAAAACTAATTTTTTCACAACAAGAGGTACTATTATCCCATAAATACCTATTAGGTATAAATTACCTTTCACTTTGCATATGCCATAGATCCAAAGATAGGTCCTTGGTTTGCAACAAGTTCCCTTTATTTAGCTAGGTTTGACTAGTTGGCATAAAGTCCCTACTCAACCTCAGCAAGAATAATACTTTAACCCAAGCCATATCCTTTCATCATAGCCATAATTACCTCAAAACTAGACCTATATACTAAATCTAAACTAGAATATAAAATCATAATGAATGTAATTTCAATAACCACTTTCTTATCTAAGGATGCATATTCTTGATTGGTTCACTCATGAAACCAACATTCCACAACAAACCATTCTTCCATTATACCCTGGTCAAGGTAATACACCTTTGACCACTTAGTCATAGCCATATCCAATTTTTCCATTTAGTTTTTTGGAATAAGAAATAAAACATATGAAGGATGCAATTGTCACCATTCAAGTAGGGAAACAAACTAAGAAGTTCAATTTAGAGGATGTGTGTTCATATCATTTCAACATGGAGTATCTATAGATACCATTTCCTCTAGGGTACGAACCATCTAAATCTGATAAATATAAGGGTAAAGGAGACCTTAAGACTCATTTGAAATAATTATTTTTTGCTTTCTAAGTAGTGGCTTATAATGACATTTACCTCATACTCTTATTTTCTCTAAGTCTAGAAGGACACGGTTTGGAATGGTTACTAAAATTTCCAAAGAATTATGTATCTAATTTTGATGACCCCTCAAACAAATTTGTGTAACATTCATTGGTATATTTGAATTAGGAAAAGTAGAAACTTTGTTAAATCTTTGAAATATATCTATAGAGATAGAGATCACTTTCTAGTCATTTCACCCATAGTTCACCAGACAAACAATTGGCTGTCATGTTTACTATAAATTACAAAATGAGATATCCCATCATTTGGAGCTTTACTATTCACATATTTTCAAAGAGATCATTGATAAAGGTTTGATAATTGAGAATTCCATTATTAATAAAGGGATTATTAATCTAACCTCATCTAATCAAAATTAAAACCAAAACCAAGGCATAAGCCAAAATTAGAACTAAAACCAAGTCTAAGTGCAAGTGTTGGAACTAGCCTAGACTAGTAACTATTAAAAATTAAATCAATATAACCATAATAATAATGTTTTTGTAAATGGAGTAGTTGAGTTACATCATGTGCAAATGGTGCAAACACCATCTGTTCAACCTATATTGAAAATGTAACTTACTCTTTAACAACCCATTGAGAAAACATAGCTTTTTCAATAATATAGAGTAGCTCAACAAATACAATAACCATTAACTTTGAAAACCCATCCTCAAGAATAAATTACTCCACTCATCAAGTCTTCAATGACCTTGGTGAACCTATTAAAGCTATTTTTTACAAGATAGTCGTAGATAATATGATTAGTTGGCCAATTTTAAAAACTTATCCTAAAGGTATTTTATATTTAGATTGGTATAAAGAGAATGAGTTGTATGAATACCACCATGTTCATAGACATAATCTACACCATTGTGTGTAGATAAAACACCTCATCAAAAAATATATTAGAAAATGGGGAGATTACTTTGGATAATAGAGCATATACATTTAATCAAAACCTAGGTATCTACCAAAACCCCTTTCCACAACATAATAATAATAATAATTAACCATAACAAAAATGAAGGCTATAATAATATAAACAATAGTATCAACAACTATGATAATAATAAAAATATCAGTAGTCATAACAACATCAACTCAATGGGAGAAACCCAGGCCAAAATGATTCAAAGAACCAATAGACTTACCATTTAGTTACACATGACTACACAAAATTGGTAGGTCATATTGTGGGAGGTCAAATTTACACCATCACCATTAATCCTAGACCAAGTGCTAACAAAATAGGACTATTGATAAACAATTCTAATCAACCCATCTATGCCACTAATCTTTCCTTGACATGGGACCACAAACAAGCACAAAAATAACTAGGGATTACTATTTTAGGACCTTATATAGATAAATCATCATTTCCATGTGACCATAACCAAATGCACTGACCATGAATATTTATCCTATATATCCCATTTCCATCATCATTTTCTAGAAACAATGGTCCTGTATCCAATCCTAGTTGTAGATTCACAAATTGATGGTCAAATACTACCATTCCCAAGACATAACCTCTTGCCAAAAAACTAATCCAACCCACTATGTTGGCTAATAACAATCCATATACCACTATTAAGGATAAAACATATGATATTTTGGAATATCTCCAAAATATGCTCACACAAATCTATAATATAGATTTATTGTGTACATCTATTATCCAAAAAAACATATTAACAGTCCTCCTTGGCCAATCCTATGTTCCAAACTACATAACCCCAAATAAATTCCATGCTTTGGTTGGACATCTAGGCCTAGGACAATAGTTGACCTTCAACCAAAGTGATATGTCATCCCTCCCCCTAATTCATAATAATCCCTTACATATTGATGTTATCATAATTTTGCACAAAGTGAATGTGCTCCAAAGCTCATCATGCATATTAGATATACAATAGTTGATCTAAAACCATAAATAATCACTATCAAGGACTACAATAATGAATAATGAGAATCATAAGGCACCATAATCTTGTTAGTTATCATTAGGCCCTTAACCCACAATAAACTTTTCCATGTGTTAAACCTTGACCTACCTTACAATTTAATCTTGGGTAGACCTTGGATACATGAAATTCATGAAATCCCATAAACATGTCACTAGTGTCTCAATTTATCTCACTCAAGCATGGAGGTCACCATTAATGGATATTTGTATCCCTACAAGCATTCTAAACATTTGGAAGCTAAGTATGAAAGTTACAACTACCACTTTGACCTAGATCTAGTTCTTAAAAAGGACAAAGACAAAGACAAAGAAATACATTTTGAACTAATAAAGGCCAATTTTATAGACCCATATAATTTTTATTCATATTTTCATATACCACCTCTTAAAATGTATAATCATTTTACCATCTCAGCCAATGGCCCAAGAAAGTATTTTACCCATGATATATTTCACATTTCCAATATTCCATAGAACCCCAAGTGTTATGGAATACCTAAAGCTAAGCCACCTTATAGGATATGGAAACAAAAGGCAAAGGGTAAACTTGATATTCCAACTCCTATCATTTTCACACTGGCCACTAGATAAGAAGAAGACCCACTTGCCAATGATGAAAATTGGTTATACAATGACAAATTGGTCAACTACTATAAAAATGCTAAATATCCTATTTATAACATGATCATGGAACACCAATCCTATGTAGGAGATGGCCTCAGGACAAATCAACAAGCTACTCTTCAGCTAATTTACATAACTTAGTATAAAATAACATATGGTCTTGGATTTCAAATACCTAGCGGTGACTCCACATATCTTATTCATGTTCCATTGCCAACATCCAATTATGATGATGTTGATAGTGAAGTAGAGTCTGATTATAACATTTATGAATACCTTTATAATACCAACCTATTTGACACCCATACCATTTCTACCATTACCCTAGTAAGCTGACGTACCCCACTTCATCTATGTCACCCTCAACTTATAGCCTAGGAATAATAAGAATCCATAGTTATTATAGATGAGTTTGAGAATGATGAGTCCTTTCACTATTTTATAGGCCTAAGAAACAATGTTTCATTGGGAGAACCTTATCAAACTAGATCTTGTAGCCTATTTTGGAGAATGGGTGAACAACCTCAGTCAAAAAAAAAAAAAAACATTGAGGTCCCAAAGTGAAAACCTCTTTGAGGCACTTTTGGACTAGGTTAAAAGTAAAGAGAAAGGTTAGTCTTTTGGTTACAAAATATTTTATGTGTCATTAGATGGGGGTTTTAACCTTTCCTCAAATGAAGCTTAGGAGACCACCAAAGATGAACTTGCTTTGGGTCCAAGTTTGGTTCTATAGAATAAAATGCCTTTGATAAAATTGTCTTGGAATTTCCAATAGTATTTTCAACATGGACATCCTACCATTGGGATATTATTATTCATCTTATTTATGTGAGCTTGAATAACCAATCCAAATTGAGGACTTTACAATTGTAGGCCAATTCAAATCATTGCCAACCATTTTAGAAGATGTCTCAACTCTCTTGTATAAGATAATATGGAAGTTAACATCAAGTCTCTAGATGACCCAAAATGGATCAAATTAGGTGCATCCCTCATTAAGGAGGAATGCAAAATCTTTACATCCCTTCTAAGGGAATTTTGTGACATCTTTACTTGGACCTATTCCAACATGCCACATTTGGACCCTACCTTGGTTGTACATCATATGATTGTACATCCTAATGCCAAACCTTTGAAGCATAACTTGTACAAAATGCATCATTGTATTGATTTATTAGTAAATAAAGATTTGGAAAAACTCTTGGAAGTGAGATTATTTGATCAATTGACTATTTAGAGTAGATCACGAATATTGTGTCAATTAGTAAGAAACTTGAAGGAATCAAAATCTACATTTATTTCATAGATATAAATAAGGTCTACCATAAGGATAGCTTTCCTCTAAAAAACATTGACATGATAGTTGACTGCATAATGAGGTAAGAAATGCTTCCACTTATAAAAGGATTCTCAGGATATAACCATATTAGGATTACATGAGATGACCAACACAAGACAACATTCACCACCCCATGGGGAATGTCTTGTTATCAGGTTATGCCATTAGGTCTCAAGAATGATGGGGTCACATACCAAAGAGCCATGACCCTCATATTTCATGATATGATACATGACATTGTTGAATACTATGTCAATGACATATTGAGTAAATCAAAGACTCATGTTGATCATTTATTTGCATTATGTATAATATTTGATAGACTTCATGAATACAAGGTCAAACTCAATCCCAAGAAGTTCATCTTTGGTGTCACTTCAAGAAATGTTTTAGGATTCATCATGTCTCATAGAGGCATTGAAGTTGATCCTACCAAAGTATAATTTATTACTAATATGCCACTACTTTTGAATCTAAAGTAGCTTCATAGTTTACAAGGCAAGATTCAATCTATTAGGTGTTTCATCTCATAATTAGCTAAAAAATGCTATCTATTTACACACTTATTGAAGAAGGTTCTCACATTTCATTGGGATGAACAATGTTAGAAAGTATTTCAACACCTAAAGGAATATCTTGCCAATCCACATATTTTATTACCTCCAATGTTAGGAAAGTTATTTCTATTGTACCTATCTACATAAACAAAGCCCTGGGGTTAATTATATCTTAGCATGATGACAATGGAAAATAACATTTTGTGTACTATCTTAGCCTTAAATTTATTGTGTATGAACATACCTATACACCTGTATAAAAAGATTTTTTAGCTATAGTCTTTATATCCTAGAAGTTGTGGCATTACATGCTTAACAACAAGACCATAGTTATTTCCAAAGTAGATTTGCTCATGTATCTACTATCCAAAATAGCTTTACAAGGCCACATGGATAAATGGATCATTATTCTAAGAAATTTTGACATATAATACATCAATTAGATGGCTATAAAGGGATAAGTACTTATAAATTATCTTGCTAAATCTCCCCTTGCAAATATTAAACCTCTAAAATTTCAATTCCCAGATGATTCCATTATGAACATCATTGGAAAACATCTTAAATAGTAGCATTGGAATCTCTATTTTGATGGATCATTCACATAACATGGATATGGGGCATGCATATTATTTATTACACCATAGGGGTATCTTATTATTAAATCATTATATGCCATCTTTATTTATACTAAAAAAATGGATGAATATGAAGTACTAATTATAGGGCTTTGTCAAGTAGTACAATGGAATATTTAAAATCTTAAGGTTTATGGTTATTCTTAGTTAATCATCAATCAGGTTACAAACCACTTTCAAACTAAAGATGATAAGCTAGTGCCAAACAAGGCAATAGTAAACACTCTCAAATAACAAATCACTATCATACAGTTTGAACACATACCAAGGGCTAGTAATAAGATAATAGATACTATGGTCATAATTGGATCTTTTATCCACCACACAAAGAAGGCAAAATAATATTAATTCCTTATTAAAAATATTCTAGTACTTACTCATGAACCTTTAACCATCGAATTGACTTGTGATTTTATTGGTCCCAACTCTATTTGGTACTCAGACCTCTTTACCTACCTTTATGACCATATCATTCCACTAGACCTATCACATAAACAACTAAATGCCTTTACCCACCAATCCTCTTTCTATACCATACTTTGCCCAAATCTTTACTACCTAGCTTTTATGTAATTTTGCTTCATTATTTAAATTCACTAGAAGTAAGTTTAGCATTATAGGAAGTTAATGAAGGTATATGTAAAGCTCACATTAACAGGGTTGTTCTAGACAAAAATACCTATGTATCGGTTACTATTAGCCAACCATGGAATTAGATGCAACTATTTGTGTTAAAAAATGTGACAAGTTTCAAAGGCATGTCAATCTGATTCATAACCTAGCTAAAACATTAAAGCTAATGCTTACACCCAAGTTGTTTGGAACATGGAGACTTGATCTCATTGGGAAGATTAACCATACCTCATATGAAGGCCATAAGCACATCCTTACCACCACCAAATATTTCAATAAGTGGGTTGAAGATATACCCCTCACTTATGTGACTCAAAAATATATTTCCATGTTCATATTCAATCATCTCATCTACTTCTATGGTAACCCATATGACATTATATCCTATAATGGTGGATCATTTAAAAATAAAGATGTCAAAATGCTTTATGTTGAGTATAATATCCCTCAACATTTTTCTACCACATATTACCCATAAGGTAATGGCCAAGTAGATTCATCCAATAAAACCATTATCAATAACCTTAAAAATATTGTTAATGATACTGGCCATGATTGGCACCTTTAAATTTTCTACATCCTCTGGGCATACCACACTAATTACCATACCCCAACAAGATCCACTCCATATTATCTAGTTTATGACATGCAATCCATCCTTCCCATTGAGTTTGAGTTACCTTATTTGTGTGTCTCATTGAAGCACATCATATACCTCCAAGAATTTCAAAATAACCACCAATGTTTGATAGGGTGATAAAACAAACCACTAAGAGGCTAGAAGGATTAAGGGTTCTATGAGATATAAGAGATCTATAGTGGCTATCCAATTTTCTAACTTGCACTGAGTTATAGATAGACTTATAGAATAGGTTAGGGATAACATGATTAGGCACACAAATTATGCAAGTTACTCTAATGGGTCCAACCATAGTAAAGCAAGTAGTTAAGACTAGACTATTGATTGCATAAATAAAGTTAGAACAATAATACCAAATGGAGAGAGATTACAACTAAAATATAAATATAGAAGCTAAGGCACTTTGAGGTGAAATGAAATAAATTTTAAGAAATAAATATGTTTTAAAAAAAGGTTTTAAGAGCATTCATATTCTATATTTGAACTATCTTTCCAAATCAATACTATTGTTTTCTAACAATGCAATCTTCTAGTTTAGTAAGAGAGAGAGAGAGAGAGAGAGAGAGAGAGAGAGAGAATGTTTAAGAATTTTTTCTAGTTTTCCATGAGCATATATATCTCTAACATGCAATGAAAAATGTTTCCAAAGAGAGAAATGGCATGAAACAAAGGAATATTTCAAGCAATAAAAGTAATCTTTACTCATATACAAATGTAAGAAACTTTATAAACTAGTCTAAGAAATGTAGAAAACAACTATTTAACTAAAACAATTCAAAACCTAGCATATACACTACAAAACATAATGGATTTTCTATTTTCATAGAAAATTTCCCTTAGATCAAGCTTAAATATGAAGTACATATGTTCTACTAATCAAGAATCCAAGCTAAGAAGCAATGTAGGAGGAAGACCAAGTTATGTGCAAGCTGAAGTCCAAATCAAAATCCAATAGCAAAAGAGGAGGTGAAGTGAGAACTTTCAATGGTGTAAGAGCTATAAAAAAGTACAAAAATCAGGTGTAATGCAAAATTTAGAATATTGGTATTAGTTGAGGTTCTTATTTTAATATAACATGCTAAGGATGAGGATATCTAGGTTTTATTAGTCTACATAGAATAGTGCAAAGAATTCATGTTAACATGTAACATGATAGTATTAAATGATCATGTGATAGGTAGAAACTAGGATTAACCAAGATTTTAACTAAATCATTAATATAGATAAAACTAAATCATTAAACATGATAACATAAAGAAGGATTAACATAATATATTTGATAAGTAACCATGAACTTGAAAGTCTATATTGATCTCCATAAAAGGTCATCAAATTATTCATACAAACAAACATATTTATAGTCATTTTAGTTCCTAATTATTCATATTCTTCTTCATACATTGGCACTAAAATGAGGAGACTATTCATCTTCTATCCTTTCATAAGCTGATAGGATAGGATAAAATATGTTAGCTAACAACTTCATATATGATGCACAAATATTCAAATGAATAACCTACACGACTTTCTTATCTAATTTTCTCCTCTCAACAATTTTCTGGACTTAAAATTTTGTCTTTTCATAAGACAATGTCATAGGTTCATCTATCTATTCACTGAAGGTAGAAGCTAAGAATGTGGGTAGACTAGTAAGAGTCGTAGTAATCACTCAAGGTGTCATTTCTGGTTTTCACCCCTTGCATACTACTTAGTCACCCTTTTGGGTTTTCATCTAAGCAACATACCAACCTAATACCTTTTCAAGTTTTCAATAGGATGGCATAACTAGGTGGCCACCCTTTACAAGTTTTCAACCATCCTATACTTCCTTATCTTAATAATCGTCCCCAATGCAAAAAGTTCAAAATTATACAAATTTTTTAAAAACTTGTGCATTGCATAGTAATCAACTGGTAGGATGTAGTTTTTCTAATGAAGATGGATGGAAAAAAGGATCCTTTAATTCTAAGTGAGAATCCATGATTTATACAATCACTTATTTCATTTCAAAAGCTGGCATGTACATAAGCACTTTTAACATTAGAGTCACTTCACTGTAGAATGGAGCCAAGTTAGTTTTGAATGCATCCTAGTCAAGCATGACTTCATGAACCATGTGAATCAAGATGCATATTGGTGAATAACTCCTAATGAGTTCCTTCAAGTCCTCATTCTATGTAACACTTAGGTCAGCCCTTGTATTTTTGACCTTCAATTGGATATCTACACTCAGTTGGTCTAGCTTTTATACATGTCTCTCTACTTGTTCCCTTACAAATGCACTATGTCACAAGTCCTATTACCAATTGAGAAGTTAGTCACACATAAGATCCTAAGTATTAAATTATTGTTTGAGTGAAAGTTATATATTTTTATTGATGTAGTTAGTCTTTTTATGGTTGTGTGGGCTATGATAGATGCATTGGAATCTACACTAGAGTTGGTCAGGGAATTGTCAAGATACTACTTCTAATCTAAAAGATTATGTGTGAGTTACTGTTCTTGAATGGATATTTTTTCCATACCTTGATACTCCTCCAATAGATTAAACAAAGTCATGGTATCATTCTTCACATTATATCCCAAGTTGCCAAGTGCACAGAGTTGTTACATCGCACACCAGTCTTTGGTAAGCTCCACTACCAAGTTCATTAACTTGTAGTGATATAATATGATGTGTTCAACAATTAATCATGAAGCCAAATATGGACAAGTGTCTTTAATTATCTTCACTACTTCATGTATTCACACCTATATTTTGATGTTCTCAACCTTTGCGTGGTCCTGCTCTTCCTCTAGGGAGGCCACCTTTTATGCGATAGATTCTTGAAATGTTATGGCTCCCTCCATTTATTTTTCCAAGGGTAGGTGACAGATGTCCAAGGATTCTTCCAGCCTAACTACAATAGTTCCCAATGTGTAATATTTTATTGTAGGATCCTATCATGGCATGATGGATAGAGAAGGGAGAAAATGGTACACCAAATAGTAACTGTTGGAACATCCTAAAGCCATACACCTCCTAATGGATCCTATGGCGATTAAGTTTGTGCCTGCATCATGGTGGGTGCTTGATATTGTGTTGTGGCCTCTAATTACATATTTTATTATTGTGTAACATCTTCATCCTTATTTTACATAGCATCTTCCTCCTATTTATTCTTCTTAGCTTCCTCCTCCATCTTCTTTTTCTCCTCCTCTTCTCCTTATTTTTTTATATACTTCCTACCTTCTCTAATATTCTTCTTTCCTCTTCTCTTCCTCTTAATTTTTATGTTTAATTCTTCCTCTCTTTATTTCTTCTCTCTCTCCTCTTATTCCCTTTTCTACCTCTCTTTTTATTTCTTCTTCTTTCATTTCTCTTCCTCTATTTTCTTTAGTTCCTATTCTTGCATAGCTTGGGCTTGCACCTAAGCTTGTTCTTATGTCTATGCTTGTTATTACCATAAGACTTCATCTTGTTGTTCCTTTATCTTGTTATATTCCTCTACCTTTTACTACACCTGGGTTGTTACATCTTGTTATTGTTTTTCTTCTTCTTTTTCATTTTTTTCTCTTCTTGCACTTGTTGCTATATGATAGCTACTTCCTGAGCTTGTTGGGCCATCTATTGAGCCTTTTGAAAGTCTACTTATACATCCTTGTACTTTTTTTAGGCCTCTACTTCCTTGGCTTATTACATTTATCATTATTATTCTTCTTCCTTCTTTGTCTTCTCTTCCTTTCTACATCTAATTCAACAACACGATTGGATTTTTATCTTGTAACATGTTGTTCATTGGTTATGCTCTGATCTAGTGCAATTTATTCATCCTCTTACACTTATGGTGATGGTAGAGACTCCTCAAGGTACAACTTAAATCTAGGTAATTTCTACTTATTTATACATATGGTGAGTAATCTATGCCATGGTGGTGGTGAAAAATATTTTGGGGTAGGTTGTGCTTCCTACTCAGTAGCTGACTAACCAAATGTGCATTCTTTGAGTGTAGGAAAGACTCTATTCTCTTATCTCATTCATGGCCTATGCACAAGTGGTTCTAGTGGAATTTATGGTAGGGGTTTGAAGACAACATCTATTTGAAATGTTGGAGTATTTATTGGTGGGAATAATTCCATTTTACATCATAGTTGTTCTTCCTCTTCTTTAACTATATCCACAATAATAGAAGGTGGATAGACAAACAATTCTACATATATTTCTAGTGGAACTTGCTTGTATATTGTCATGGCTTACATTACCTTCCACAAAAATAATTCTTTTTCTTCTTCCATGTTATAGTAATCTCCATCCATGTCTACCAACATGACTTGGTTGATCTATTACATATTAGTTCCAATCTCCATGAGATCATAGGAACTAGATATCTTGGGTACCTTTAGGTCATCCTTCCAAATTATCATATCATGTGTTGTATGCTTTAGAAGAGGTGACACTGAGTGAGGGTCTATTTTGTGCTTCCCCTTCTGTTGTTATGAACTAGATGTTGGTTATAATGTTTACACCATAGGAATGTCTACAGTTGATGGTATGGATTGTAGAGGACTTGTTTGCCTTGCTACATGCTCCTTCTATCTGGCCACATCCACCTATGTCATCTCTATTATGATGAAAAATGGAAGTGGTTTGAAGGGAAATCATGGAAGCTCATGGATTGTAATGAAAACTCCCTTTGATAGTAGCATGATATTGGTATGTTGTCCTAGATATTAGAGGATACCTAGTGGGACTTGGGGGTGTGTTGTGATGAGATCTAAGAACTCATCCCATCATGATTTGAACATCCCCTCATGTGTGAGGGATCCCCATTCCTATGCCCATATGATGTTATGAAACTATTATGCTAGCTAGTAGTTTGTATCTAGGTTTACTTTCCCCTCAAACAATTTCTATTATGTGAAAAAAAGGAGGAGGATCAAAAAATAATACTAGAAGATTTGCCTTGGGATGGTCCAACACTTGTCTATGTTTGTGAGAAATTATTGTAAAACATATTATGGCCAATTGAATTATTTATCTTGGTGTATCATCCTATGATTGATATCCACAAATACCTTTGGTATTTATTTTCCAAACTTGGTCATTTGCCAAAATTGCCTGGTGATTCACTAGATAAGGATGCACACAAGTTCATCTAGGATCTAATCTACTAGGATTCCTCTATTATATCACACATATAGGTCATGTATTTCTTTAAAAATCAATGGTGTCTTGGTCTTATATGGTAATAGTAAATCTTTTCGTGTAGGCATGCCCAATGCTTAGGCCATGGCCTATGTGTCAATGATAACCATCTCATTCAGTCCCAAATAGATAGATCTATCATTATATAGTCCAAGTAATACTTAAATGATTTCATCCATGTCACCAAAGTTTATCTTTTAGAGTAAGTGCTCAACATCTATATTATGGAATCTATGGGGAACTGCAAGGGTGAGTAGTTGCACAGAATTCATAGGGTCTGGTCAAAAGATATTCTGCTTAGATTTTAATAGGTATTGGAATGGCTCATGATCACTATATTTTATCTACCAAAGTGCCATTTTAATACCAATGGCTTCATTTTATGATTTCAAGAGGGGCCAAATTAAAAACATAGTGTCCATGACTATGTGACAAGGAATTTAAATGCATTTATAAACTCTATGAAAATAAAATAGTTTGGCTCTTTGATATCTATATCTCTAAAAAATGTGCTAAGAATGAAATGAAAAAATAGAATTTGAACTTAGTTTTTTATAAATTTTGTACCTCTTAGATTTTGCATTGAGGTTATACTAGCTATCAACTCATCTTGACTGCAATGGTGGATGTGGTGAATCAATTTCCTATCTAGCCATTAACATAGTTAGTCATTAACATATGTGTGGAATTATGTTTTTATGCCCTTAAGTGTCTATATGAGAGGTAGAAGCTATTGATGTTGACTAGTTTTTGATTTATTGAATATCACATTAATTGACCCTTGGTTCTTGCATTTACTTTTGATGGGTGATCATTATTCAATGGATAAATTTTAGATGTGATGTTTTAGCTACTTTCCTAAAATTAGTATTTTTTATCTCCTCTTTAACTTTTCTATCAGTAAACATTGCTCTTCTTGTGCATGTCTGGCAAACTTAATGCTTGGTCTATGTATTTCACCATTGTCATTACTGAGATCTTCTATAAAGAAATAATAGAAAAAAAAACACACACAAAACTTGTAAATTATAAAATTAGTAATTTACATGGTGCTATTCAGCACCCACTTAGCTTGAAAAATGAGATCAAATAGGGCTTAAGCCTACAGC
The DNA here is from genome assembly GCA_037957365.1 of Torreya grandis. Taxonomy (NCBI): domain Eukaryota; kingdom Viridiplantae; phylum Streptophyta; class Pinopsida; order Cupressales; family Taxaceae; genus Torreya; species Torreya grandis. Next base: position 4,789,743 of record JARHVA010000086.1, read on the forward strand.
CACTTAGTCACCCTAGTAATACAGCTCCCTGTAGGTCCCTCAAAACTATCATTCCTTGTTACATTAAGTCATGAATAATGTAACTCCCTTTCCATATTATTTTTAATTTGCTTGGGAATGTTTTGGACCAACTATCATATAATAAAATTGGTTGCTCCTTGTAGAATTCTTATGATGTAAGTTCCTATCATGCCATGCTTTTTGATTTTGCTTATGTACTTTCTACATCCACATTACTCTTAGTCTAAACTAGTCCAATTTATTCAATTCTAAGAGTTGATTGGTAAAAGATTCTCAATAAACTAAATGCATGACCATAATGATGTGCACTTGGGCACTATAATACTCCATTGACATGACTTCTTCTTGATTATACACCAACTAAAATTGTGTAAATATTATAGCTCTTTTATAATTTATGTGGTATGCCCATAAGAACATAGGAATATGATCTTCCCAGTCATTGTGCTTGACATCACAAATTTTTCTAAGCATTTTACATAGTACCTTATTTGAAGCCTTCACCTGGCCATTCGCTTATGGATGATAGGTAGTGATTTTATGATGCACACTCATGAAATATTTCATCAAAGATTTAATGGTATTAATGAGGAAGTGTGTTAATCTATTAATAACTAGTGTTTTTGGACATCCAAGCCTAGTGATGATGTTTTCATATAAAAAAATGGTTGCATCTTTTGCACCCCAAATAGGTGTGGCAATAGCTTCAACCCACTTAGTAAAATAGTCTATCATAGTAATGATATACATAGCCTTATTATGTTTTATTAGAGGGTTGATTGGTCCTACAAAATCAATACCCTAATATTCAAATGGATGCTATGCTAAGAGGGGTTACAATGACATCTCATATTTTTAGAGTGGTTATCTCATACATTGGCAAACATCACAATGTTTCACAACTCTATGTGCATCCTAAAACAAATTCAACAACCATAGTCCACTTTGTAGAATCTTTCTAGTAGTACACTCTCCTAAAAAATGTCCTCTTGTGACTCTTTGATGAAATTCCTCTAAGAGTTGAGGGAATTCATGTTTGAGGACAACCTTATTCAATACTTCATCCTTTCCCAAGTGATATATCAATCCATTAATGATAGTATAGGGTAGTGCTCTTGTCAAAAATCGCTTTTTATCCCATTCTTAAAAGTGTATAGGGAAGATTCCTTGCTTGAAGAAGTTGCAAATAGCTTCAAAGTTTTCAAAAATTATAGATAAATGGAAGAGTTATGCATCAGGTGAATCTTATTGTAGTTATTCTACCTCTTCGCCATTTAGAAATTGATTGAGGTGGTTAGATCCTACATTTTTTTGCCTAGTTTTACATTTATCTAGAATTGAAATTTTTGAAACAACATCAGTTAGTGATATATTCATCCTTCTAGCATTGGTTTATTAACCAAGTAGCATAGATATTAATGGTTTGTGAATACTTAGTGGTGTCATCGGAAGATAGTGCCATAATTTTTGTAGTGTAAACATAATGGCTAATGTTTCCCTTTCCATGGTTATATAATTTTTCTCTACATCAAACAATTTTTGGATAGAAAATTGATTGGTATGATCAAGCACACCATCTCCAAGCTGTGCAATTACTACACCACCTATGATGCTCATAGCATCTACATGTACATGAAATGGCTTAGTCTAGTCTAGGAGAACAAGTATAGGCACAGTGACTAGTCACTATTTGAGCTCAATAAAAATAGCTTGGCATTTAGATGTCCATACAAACTTAGCATTCTTACACAATAAATCTTCCAGTGTAGATGATATTGTTAAATATCCTTTTATAAGTTTTTGGTAGTATCTTGTATGTTTGAGAAAAGAGTGTACTTCAGTGGAACTAATAGGTTGTGGGGTACTCATGATTATTATGATTTTAGCTTGATCCACCAAAATTCCATCATTGAAAGTAATATTTCCAAATAAAACAAAAAAAAGTGTAAAGAATAAACATTTATTCAAACTTAAAGCGATGCACAAAGCTTGGCATTATTATAACATCAAATGTAAATTAGACAAATGCTATTTAAATAGAGATAAGACTATCTAATTATTTAAATAAACTTCCAATAAATCATGGATGAAATATTTGAGTTCTATAAATAATACACGTGAAAACATCATAGTTGTATTCTTCAGACCAAATGACATGAATTTGTATGCAAAATAACCCTACTTTGTTGCAAAATTCATTTTGGCTCGATCTTCCTTTACGACCAAAATCTGATGGTGTCCACTAAACCCATCTATGAAAGAGTATACTTCATGTCTTGAAATAGAATCCAAAACTTTATCTATAAATGGTATGGGGAATGGATTATTTATGCAAGCATCATTTAGAATGTGATAATCTCCACATACCAAGATTTCTCATATTTTCTTGGGTTTTACTACCATTGGTCTTACCTAGTCAACTTTTTCTATTAGATAGATTATCCCTACATCTTATATTCTATCTAGTTTTTCCTTTACTTTTAGCTTCATATTAAGGTTAAGTTTATATGGTCAATTCTTGATTGGATGTGCACACTCTTTCAATTCAATTTGCATCTCACCAAGAGATGGATCAAATCCTCAAACCTCTAAGAACTTATTGGGGAATACATCTTGGTAATGCCTTAGAAGTTGTAGGGATTCTAAAATTTTAGTTTCCATCCAATAGTCACCTATGCTTACAAATTTTAGAATCTCCTCTGTTTCAATGTTAGCAACATGTTTCTTGAGAGGCTATTCATATATATTACATTTTTATTCATTTACTGATTCTTGGATCTTCCTTTTCCCTTCCTTCTTTGGAAAATGGATGTTGTGAAACTCATCTTCTTAATTTAGCACTATGTTAATGTCCTTGAATGGTTCTATATGATGCTTAGGTCCAAATAAATCATTCAAATCTAAATCTACATCAGAATCAAAATCTTTAGTATCTTCTACCTCATCTTAGATTCGATGACAAGGCTATATCAAATTACGTTCTTCAATCATATAAGATTTATACCTTTGAAGTATAAAATTAAGATCAAAATCTATGATTTTCTATGCATTTTTATTCTATTGTGGTGATCACATCTTCCACGTACCCATGGCATAGAAAGTACTTGAGTTTTTGAAGTATATTATGGACTAACAAATTTTCATCTTCAAGGAAAAAAGTTTATATGAATTCACTCTACACATGTGCCTAATGTTTGGTTTCTCTCCTATGTTCCTAGTGCATGTACCATGCTACAGGTAGTAAAGCCAGTATATAATTAAAAATATGAACCCAATACTTGGGTGACACTCATTATACATTCCAAAATTGAACACATTTATGTACATAAATATCAGGGAACTCTCCTTCTTGAAAAAAATCTAGTTAGTGTGAATGAATTGTGACAGTTGAAATCTGTTGATCATGAGTTCACTAGCATCATCCCACTCAAGTTGATTGTCCTGATGAGTTGCCTACTAAGTTGTAACAACTCCCTTAAAAGTATAATCTACTATACTAACCCCCTGATTGATAGTTCAAATATGGACTTGTATTCATAGAATAAAATCATTGATGTCCTCCATTGCATAATATGTAGGTAGTTGACATTTGTGCATACAGACCATCCTCATGGGTCAAAGTTCATGGTCTCCATGGGCATAGTTTAGGAAATGAGTATCTAAATCACCACTAATGGATGAAACTACTTCCTAGGGCATTGTGCCTTCCATTATTGGTTCTATGTAATATTGTATGTGATCATCAACTTGATATAATAACTTAGCTTATGAGTGAGTGAGAAATTTTGTAGACATGGAGGTGCAGTCTTCACTGATGAAATGATTTTCAATTAGTTGTGTAGATACTAGTTTTAGTCTCCATTATTATAATGTGTTTAATTTTTGGGTAATCATCAATTGTACTTGAGTTTTGGATTATTGGTACATGAAATTACATTATGTTGCATGCAGATCATTGGGATTTTCCTCTGTGTTAACCTTCATCCAACTAGTTTCTTATGGAACATGTGGAGATTTTGGTTCAACAAGAATTATGTATGGTTTATATGCTCTATTGAGGGGAATGACCAAAACCTTATCACCTTGATGTGCCTCAAAATAGTTGTGTATTGTATTGATACTCATCCAGACATCATATGCCCATTTATTTCCTATTAGGGTAGGGTAGTGCATTGCCTCAGTCTTCATGTCTATGTCTCAAAGTATCCTTGTAGAGACAAGTATGTGACTTTGATCTAAACACCCTCCAATCGGCCAATATGTTTAACTTTTTCATAGTTAACCAAGCTCAAAGTTATTAGGCTATAGCTAAGACTTGGTCATCTAATTACTTCCTAGGTAGATCTAGGAATCATATTTACTATACTACCAAAATCAAATACAACATTTGGGATTTTATATCCTATAACATTAATATCAATCCATGCATCTTCATCCCATGGTTTCTTCATCTTGATGCACCATACCATATTTTATATCATTTTTTCCCAATATATACACATTCTAAAATATTATGCAATATTATTTGTGATACTGAAGAGTTTTAGTAAATTTGCTAGCATATTGACAACTCCATCTTGTCATATAATGTGCATAATTTGACAATACATTTGTGCATCAATGGTTTTATTATTACCATCAGTAGGTTCTTATTGTTAAATGTTTTTCAACAACTACACAAATCCATTCATAAGACTCTTTTTTGTGGATGGATCTAGGTATTTGTCTTGGATAACCTTTCTAATGCATTAATCCTAAGACATCTCAAATGATGGTAGTCCTATTTTCATGCTTTTTTTGTTTCACAACATTTAGAAAGGCATTTTATTTAGGTTCTACACTTACCATGTTTACATTTTGGATAGCTTTGTCCTTCCTCTACTTTTTTAGAACAAGACAATCTTCTATATCATGTTGATTAGAGACTCTACAATATGCATAATAGGATTATCCCTATGGATTCATTGGGTAGTTTCTTTGGACATGATTATACTCTCCACATCAATAGCATTACAGAGGAGGCTTATGATAGTTGTTTCCTCTACTACCTTGGTATCCTCCTCTATTTCCACCTCAAGCTCCTCCTCTATTAGATTGGTATACTCCTTAATATCCTCCTTGTGGCTATGCCAAATTACACTATTGATACTATTTATTATTATCTCCCATACTAAACTACTATTACATAGCTAGTGGATTCTAGGTCGATTATTGTGCTTGCATTATGGGTGAACACCAAGGTATTACACACTAGTATTGAGGGGATGGAGATGTCCATCATAGTGATGGAGTCCATCTAGGTGAAGAAGGTGTCCATCCAACTAGGCTGTGAGGCTGGTACTATGGTGAAATTGAAATCCACTATGGACCCACTTAGGTATAAAAATTATTACCAACCTCTAGGCCTAGGATTATTTACTTCAGTAAGGAGATTTGTTGTGCTGTAATGACAAAAACATTTTTTAAGATACCATCTTTAAGTTCCTATAGAGATTTACAATTATTCTCATCATGATTAGTGGATTTAAGAAAATTATAGTACAAATTTTGGGGATTTTTGATATATTTCTATAGCATATGACATTGTGTTGTGGTATGCCCTACTACTTGATAAAGTTCACAAATTTTTTTCTTTACTTTTAGACAATCATTTTAGTGATGTCCTTTCCACACTCTATACACCATAGGTTCAATTTATATTTTTCTATTTCATGATATTATTCCATTCTTTCCATGCAATGTGCTTTTAAATTTAGAGTTATTAGTAGATATTTTCCATAGTCTTTAATCTATTTTACTCATAGTGTAATAGCTTTAGCATCTACTTTTATCTCATATTATGATTGTATAGTGGTAAATTGAATACTACCTCACAGTCATTCAATGAACCATGTTACCTTATCCTTATCTATCAAATTGAATTCCACTTTGTTTATTACATCAAAAAATCTATGATCATAGGCACAGATCAACTCTCTAGACTTTTGCCTTATCTCTTTGAGGTCTTGTATTATCTGGCTAGTACATTTCTTAATCTTAAACTCTATGACAAGCCAATATTTTATGTCTTTAAGTATTGATTATTATAGATATCTTTTGTAAATTAACTCTAATTCTCTTCCATCTAGAACCCTATCAATTTACACTTTTTTAATTTTTCATCAGTGACACCCTTAACTTGTAATTTCATTTTACAAGTTAAAAGGTACTATTCAGGGTCTATAGACCCATCATAAATGGCCAAATTTAAAAATCCTCCTAATTGATTCATCATAGTAACTGGTATAGATGGATTCTTATGAACAATTATTATTTGAGTTTACTATGTCCTAGGTGTTCCTATTTGTGTGCTACTCTGTGCACTAGAGGAATTTTCATATGCACTCTACTTATCTACACTTCCTTGATATTGTTGTCAACTTCACCTAATCATATATACTTAAAAGCCTTCCTAATTGATTATTTTTTAATATTCATGTCTTAATGATATGTGCTCTCAAAATTATTTTTCTAAACTCTTCTCCCTTTACTTGGCTAGCTAAAAACTTCTACTAGAATATATAATATTAGGCTACGAGGATGTATACACTTCTGGTGAATAATCCTTTCCAATGATTTATTTATATTTTATGCTTGAGCCTAGATTTAACCTATGACTAACTTATTATTCTTTTTTTAATTCTTCTTTTTTCAATACCCTTTTCTATAGTTACACACTACTTATATCTTCCATCTATTCTACTCCTAAACTACTCTCATCTTCTTCCTCACATGTCTCTTCTTCTACTCACTCTTCATCTTATCACTCTTTTTACTGGCATCAAACATCATTCTCTTTATTAAAAATTTTCTCATCATCTTATTCATTTATTTTACACACTCATTCATCAACTACTCTACTACTATTTGTAGCTACTCGACCATCTATCTATTTATTCCATTTATTATATTACTCTAGTTCCCTTTTAGAATCTAATGTTTTCTTCTAACTCTTGTTCCCTCACATATCCATTCTATATTCAAGATCAAGCTTGAGTCACTAATTTATCCATCATTTAGGATTATATGTTAACATTCCCATAAACCTAAAGTGACTACTCCATACTATCTAGAATAGGCACCATGGCCTTTTCTATCACCAACATTTTCAATAGAAGAGGTATTCACTATAAAAGTTTCCATATGATTCCTTAGATGAATTGGTCCTGCATAGCCTCAAATTCTATATAGCTTTATACTAAAAAGATAGTAGTGTATATGTCTATAGTGGTTGCAACCTAGTAATATATCACTCTTATCTAATAGTTTCTAGTTTTAGTAACTGGTCTATCTTTTCTTTAGTCCAAGTAATGATCTTTTTTGCTCTGGGATGGAAGAAATAATACTCTAGTCTTGTTAACTAATTATCCAACAATTTGGGTAGTTCATATCATAAAATTTCATATATTTTTCCATATATGTGTTCTTAAATGATTTCACTCATGGTGAAACCCATCCTTTTGGATTCTTCTACAAAGTGCCATATTTTCTAGCTTAACCAAGTTTCAATGTCTAATTGTCTTTACAACCATATTATAAAATATTTATTTGGAATGAGTGGTTCCATGCTCACCAAATAATTTTTATCAAAGGTTCTAATTTACATAGAACATGCTAAGGATGAGGATAACTAGGTTTTATTAGTCTATGAAAAATAGTGTAGAGAATTCTTGTTAACATGCAACATGAGAGTATTAAATGATCACGTGATAATTATAAAATAGGATTAACCAAGAGTTTTTTAAATATATAGAGAATTCAAATTAGATTAATATGGATAAAACCAAATCATTAAACATAATAACACAAACAAGGATTAACATAAGAGATTTGGTAGGTAACCATGAACCAAAAAGTCTATATTGATGTTAGTAAAAGGTCACCAACTTATTCATACAAACATACATATTTATAGTCACTTCAGTTCTTAAATATTCATATTCCTATTCATACATTAGCACCAAAATGAGGATATTTTTCATCTTCTATCCTTTCACAAGTTGAAAGGATATGAAAAAATACATTAGCTGATAACTTCATATATAATGCACAAATATTAAAAAGAATATCTTGAGTATATTTTCTATCTAGTTTTGTTTCTCCCAATAGGGAACAATCCACAAGGAAGTAGCAATAATTGAGAGCACAAATGGAGTCTCCAAGTAAGTGTGTAACAACATATGGGATCCTCTATCACCAATCAAGCTCAAGAGTGCCAAGAATGAATTAAGAGAGATTAAAGAAGGCATGATAATCAAGAAAGGGAACACTAATCAAGAAAGAGTTTTGAATGAGAAGATAAGAGGCTCAAATTAATGATAAAGACACATATATCCCAACCCCAATCCACCAAATGACCTAAAACTAGCTATTTTTGACTGTTTAACTTTATTTTGGCACTTTTGGGTACATTTTGCCTAGGATATGGCCTAGGCTATGGTTTTGGTGAAGGAAACATGTGGCATAGTCTATAGGTTTCCTTCACATAAGTTATGGCCTAGGTTAAATAGGGTCTCAAGTTGGTCAACAAGCTCCCAAAATGCCCTAATGGGTCCTTAGAAGGCCTGTCTTATGTGAAAAAGGGCCAATATGGACTAGGTATGTAAGGAGGGTAATAATATGATGTAGGAGAGGCCTAAGAAGGTGAAATATGTCTCAAAGTAGGATGATCATGGTTGGTAGTATACACATGAGTTGATGTGTAATCATAGGGAAGAATAGGGTCATAAGAAGTATGATTACATATGCCCCTAAGGTATAAGATACTAATTTTTGAATGAAAAAAGAGTATTTTATAGTAATTATAAGCCACACCAAAGCAAAATAAAGTAAGAATTGAAAAGATTGAAATAAACATTACCTACACTTACCAGATAAGGATGGTGATGGAAGAATTCAATGGTGTAATCCACATGTAAGAGTACAAATGCTACATAATCCAATATCCAACTCCAATTCTAGATTTAGCTCCAACTCCTATAAATAAGGGACACAAGTGATATCAAATCAAATAATACTATCCAAAATGATGTTCACTAGGGTGCTAGCCCTAATTTCTCCCTATAAGGGATATGGGTGAACTGGACATCCTTGAAGAAATAGAGAAAATCATGTATCACCTTAAAGAGGGAGAATAACTCAAAGCTAAGGATGGCCCAAGCAACAATGAGATAAGACATGGATAAGAGTGAGTCAAATAATAATTACACATAGTGCATGTCTAACTCATGGGTATCAGTCAAGGTGCCAATGATTGTGTGATACTTGGTAGCATTATTCATCTTACTGAAAAGGAAAAAACTAGCTACAAAAAACTCATGGCCCCACTAATCATTGATAAACCAATCTATAACTATTGGTCTCAGGTTGCCCTAACTACCACCATAGGTTTGAATCACCAATGAGAGTTGTACCTTAATGGGGGTGAAAGACACAAGAATAACAACTACAAAAAGTTATCTTAAAGTGAAGCAGTGTGAGTTGCACAAGCGAAACAAATAATAAAATCAATCCACAATCATAATAGTTGACAAAAACTAGCCATGGTGAGAGTAAGAAGGGAAAGTGGGGAGAATTTTAGATAAGACAAATCCAAGTTAACAAGACTAGAGAAAGTCTTGAACCACCATAAATAACTAACAACCCTACCTATAACCATGATGAATAAGAGAGAGAGAGAGGGAGTTGGAATAGATCAACTATGGAAAATCACAAATATTACTAACTAAAAGAAGCAAAACAAGTAACTCCTACCCCTAGGTTCCCATGAGACAGGATGATTTGGGAACCACTTTAGGCAATAATTTGGGTGACAATCCTACCCCAATTGGTGGTAAGACTTTTGCGAGCCATAACTTTTGCACCATAGCTATGATTTACTCCCCATTTGAACTATTAGAATGCTAAGAATGAGGAGAATGCAATGAAATGTCATGAGCTATGCTCAGTGGGTTTTTACCCCTAAAAACCCAATGAAAGTTCCCTAAATTGCAATTTTAATAGTGTTGTCTAAAAATAGTATTTTTTAAAAAATAGTAATTTCTCAAATTTTGTATTGTTGTAAATTATGGGATTCATACCACTTCATCTCCCTCAATATTTGTGACCTTCCACATCCTCCTCTTGCCTTCAAAGTATGTATAAATGCAAATGTACCCTGAGAAGGAAATCAGACATCTCTTCCCAAAGATAAACATATGTTTGTATTTACAATATTATGAGTAATAAAAGATATCTTCTTAGAGAAATCATTGCTACTATGTTATTTTCATGCTCCTAAAATATCTTTCAACCAAAACTTTTGAGTTTTGGATCATAGGACATGGGCCCAAAAAGTCAATGAGGACCTAAAAGGGGTCCTAAAAACCAAAACAAGGCTAGAATGGGCCCAAGAAAGCCTTGGATTAAAAAATAGAGGATACCAATGCCCTCAAAATATTCCAAAACCTATAATATGGAGGTTTTTATAGTCTAGAATGCAAAAATGGGTAAAGCACCCAAAAAGGGCCCATAAGGTGCATCTAATAAGGAGTGCATGACACTCATTGGCCAAAGGACTTAGGGGTCTAAGATAATTTAATGGTCTATAGAAACACCCAAGGAGTCCTCAAAAGGAGAAACAAACCCTACCATTGCATGTAAAATGGGCCATAACCTCTAGGATGAAGGTTCAGTGGTTTCAAGAGTAATAACTAGATGAAATGAAGGCTTGAAGAAATAAAAAAAGAGTATGGTATATGACATGTCCTATATGGTGTAGGCCATATCTTGAGCACTACCAATCCACAACTTGGCTTACCCAAGCTATATATTTACCTAAAAATTCCATGGCCTGGATTAGAAGAGGCCAAAAATAGGCCTAAGGAGCCTAGAAAAGGGCCTAGAACTTGCCCAAAATGAAAGGGAAAGGGGGAAATAAGAATATAATGTTTGTGATCTTGTCAAAGCATATATTTTTTATTCTATAGTACACACAACTAATCTAGGGTCACATTTTTCTCTCATGCAGATGTGAGGATGATTTAGAATGCAAGAGGTGAAAAAGACATCTCAGTCGGTAGAGCTACGGCCACTATATGAGGGTCAATCTTGAGAGATTATCTTAATGTTATCCACAATTAAAGGAAATGAGGGGTGGTAAGATTCTTATGATAGATGAATACCAACCATGGAAGGCTAGATCAATTCATAGGAAATCATAACCACTAAACCATATCACCTATAGGCACAACAAAAAAGGAGAGAGGGAGTTAGTAGAGGGATAACTACTAAAAAGTAGTAGCTTGACCAATAAAAAGAAGTAAAAGACTCTTATTTAATCCCAAGATGCTTCCAAGGAGGAGTGCATAAGCCAAATGATAAAGGAGACCTACAAGGGTCTGATGATGGATGTCATAAGAGGGGAAATCAATTGAATGGGGGCTTAGAGAGGGTGTTATAGTAAGTTGTGAGGCTCACCAAAGCACCACAAAGCCCAAGCCCAAGCCTAACATCAAGGGTAGGCCACCAATTCTCCCTAACTAGAGGCCTACCCTAAAGGTAGGCCATTACTTAACCTATGAAGAGGCCAAAAAATATGGGAAAGGCAAGAAGAAGGAGATGGATCATCCATATCTTTAGGTTCACTAGTCATGACCTAGAGCATAAGAGTGCTATAGGTGGGGTCATTATTAGTGAATGGGACCTCTAAACCCAAACACTTAAAAGGATGTAAATATGTATCATGCATGGACATGAGCTTTTTTTAATCTCTCCTCTCATTGATTAGGTTGTGTCCTATACCATGGATGGATTAACACTTAAGATTAGACTCAACTAATCTATCAACCTCAATAAGAGAAACATTGAGAGAGATAATACTATGATGGTAAAAGTGAAATTTAAGGGAAAGCTTAATGTATATGGATACATCCTATAAGAGGTCTATGAAAATTGGTGAGCTAGACTAGCATTGTGGAATAAAAGAGGGAGTCAGCTGATGTATGCCAGAATTTAAAGGAGTGAATGTTGATAAGTACTTAGTCAGATCAAAATGTTCATCCATAAATAAATGAGACTAAAAAATAGGGTTTGTATGATAATCTAATGACCCCCATGACGAGACATCCAAATCCTCACCTAAGGGAAATGCCTAAGGATCTGGGTCAGCCTCCATGGTATGAACATTACCTTCATGCACAAACTACACCATACAAAACATGCCCAATATGATAGCCTATATGGTAGTAATCTAGGGATGGCCAAGAATCATGTTGTATGAAAGATTGAGGTCTAGCACAAAAACTTGATTCTAACTATATTGGGGGCTAAATTGACTTAGAGCTTCATATTCCCCACTATCTTAATTATGTCATTGTTGAAACTGACATAGTTATGGTGAGAATCAGAGAGCTTCTTCTGATTGATCCTAAACTTATTAAACACACACAAGGGCATGATATTCAATGCATCTCCTTCATTGACAATGGATGACTTAACATGGAAATCATCAATAGAAGCCTTAATATATATAGGTAATTAATCCCTTTTTACCAGAATCAAAGCATCTAGTAAAGAGGCTGGATCAAACGATAAGATAAGAGGATGAGGGTGCTCATGTACATCGAATTTGAACATCAATTTAACATCATCATATATTAGAGCCTTTTGAGAGAGACCAAGATCATCAAATATGAGGCCCATTTACTTATGGCAATGGAAAAGAAGGTCCCAAATGGAGATCCTAGTTGAGAGGCCCTATAATTCCTTAATAATAGGGTAAGGATGTTATCTATCTTAGGGGGAATGTTAATCCAAAAGTTAAATATGACCTTAGGATTTCTTGCCCCAATGGGTTAGATAGGGGCCTCACCACTAGTAGTCTCTCTAACAAGGTTAGTGGTCCAACTGGAGCTCATGTTGACAAAGCACTCATACCCAATATAGGCTATGTTGATAGCAAAAACAACCTTGCTACTCTCATGCTTGGCTATCACTCTCAAGTTAATCTAGGAAGATGAGTCAAAAGAGGTGGAAGAGTAAGAAGGGGAATGTGGGGCCCTAGCCTTTGATTTATTCTTCTTATTCTTCTCTTTGTCATGGTTAGGTAGAGGCTCCTTGAAAAAATCAACTTGTGTTTATATTATACAAGTAGAGAACTCTGTGATGGAGGTGAGGCTTACCCACTAGAATTTTGGGTGGCACAATTGTTATCATCATGTCTCCTCATCCAATGAAAATTCCAAAACTTGGTAGGGTTGTAAGGAAGCACCATCCATTATTTTAATATGCTTAATTCAAAATCCTTCTTCTTAGCTAGTTTCTTGCTTAAAACATTCACCTCATGGTAGTCTTTCTTATCTTCCTTCTCAAGAGGAGAATCAGTGACACCATTACTAGTCATATTATGGTTGAGATCGTATGAAGATTATGAAATTTGGGAAGGTATGAGATGCATGCATGTATACATATAAAACACTTAAATATTTATACACTCATTAATATTTTCATAATAAGAGGTAGGTTCATGTTTGAGGACCTTAAGGGGAACTTCTTGCCTCAATGCTCGTGTAAACATATTATAAATTTGGTCATCCAAGAACCTAGTCCTACACATATGAATAACTAAGTGCCATCTATGCACAAAATCAAAGTTATACTCACCCTTGGCCTAAATTACAAAGGTAAGTGATTGGATTCAAAGGTTAAAGGGTTTATAAATATTGAAATATTGGAGGAAGTCATATAGAAGGAGCTAAAAACTAAAGAGAGAATTTGGCGGTAGATTTTGAAACCAAACAAGAGCTTCAACTCATAAAGAATGAGTGAAGAGATTCAACATCATGCCTTCATCCTATTCCCAATCCATACATTCCATTATGAATGTCATAAAATGATTTATGGAATTGGAATCCCATATTCCATTGAACTTAGGTAGTCTGGGGATAGGATTAAGAAGGGGAATAATATGCACCCAAGAGGCTAGATATTCTTATGGAGATCCTCATAAGCACACTTGATATCATAATGGTGAAAAAATTTGATAGGGGGTTCATGATGGTGATGATGTTTGCTATGCACATAGGCATCACCATGACTATGACCATGGGGAAGATTATGTCATAGAGTATCCTGATAGGGAAGATGCTCATGATGTAAATCATCTCTACCATAGGGTGGAGAATGACCATGAAAAGTGTGATGGTCCACATGGGGATGATGGTAAGACATAGCATATTGAGGAAAATGGTCATGATGACCAAGATCTCCATGATTTTAGTCACATTCCATCACATGAGGGTTAACTAGTGGTCATTGATGCTCCCGATATGCATCCCATAGATCTCTAGTCTATAAGTGGTGATCAAAGTCAACATGCTCCTCAAAAACATTAAAAGGATTAGGAGTATGGGAGGAAACCCCAAGATGGGGATACCTCACTGAGTTAGAATACTTATGAACCATAGGATAGATATGAGGGTGTTCTTTCTCTAAAGTATCTAGTTGGGAAAGAGGTAGGGAGCTCACACAAGAATTAGTCAAATTACTCAATAATGAGCAGGTGTAGGCTTTATTTCCAAAGGAATCACATCACCAAATCCTAGGGGGAGAAGGAATCACTTCATTCATATAAATATGTATGAATTAGTTTTAAATTATTACATGTAACTCATCAGGTCCTAGCTATGCAAGGGGATCTTCATCACCTCAAATGGGTGAATGAGGCATGCCATGAGGTTGAGATAAAACATCATCATATGAATAAAACTTAGATTGGTGAAAATGAGACTGATTTTGTTGGTTATATTCCTACCAATCTTGTTCCCTTTTAAATGTGAGAGGATATAGATTACCATGATATGTTGAAGGAAGCTCTTGGGTCCTATGGTGTCAATGGCATTCCATTGCAAACATGGCTTGCTTATTAATGAGCTCAAGGGTGAGACCCTAAATCTAGCAAGATTGGCATCCCAAAGGTGGGAGATCAGCCATGGATGTAATGAAGTATGAGCAAAATGGAAGATAATAGAAAAGGAAAACTAATGGAGAACTAATAGGGATAACGACACAAAACTGAAGTAGGAGAGAACAACGAAGGCAAGAGTTAAAACACAACTAAAAGCAAAGCCTAATATCCAATATATGGGAGTTGGCTAAGAGAGTTATAAATGGATAGAGATAATTTAAAACCATATGTGAGGTCATACTAGGTGTGAAATAATGTATCTCTAATAATATGAATGGAACCACTAGTGTTTGATAGGGTGCTAAATCAAACCACTAAGAGACTAGAAGGCTCAAGGGTTCTATGGGCTACAAGAGATCTATAGTGGTTATCTAGCTTGATAGCTTGCACCAAGCTATAGATAGACTTGAAAAATAGTTTGGGGATAGCATGAAAAGGCACACAAGGTATTCAATTTACTATAATGGGTCTAACCATAGTAAAGCAAGTGTTTAAGGCTAGACTATTGATTGCATAAATAAAGTGAGAATAACAATACCAAATGGAGAGAGATAACAACTAAAATGTAAATCTATAAGCTAAGGCACTTTGAGGCTAAATTCAAGATGTTTTAATAAATGAATATGTTTTCAATAAATGGTTAAAGAGCATGCCTACTCTAGATTTGAGTTATCTTTCCAAATCAATACTATTGTTTTCTAACAATGCAATATTCTAGTTTAGCAAGAGAGAGAATGCTTAATGAAGTTTTTTAGTTTGTGTTGAGAATGTATATCTATACTATGAAATGAGGAATTTTTCCAAAGAGTGATGATATGAAACAAAGGAATATTTAAAGCAATGAAATTACTCTTTACACATATACAAATGCAAGAAACTTTAGAAACTACTTTGAGCAATTCATAAAATAACTATTTCACTAAAATAATTTAAACCCTAGCATATACACCACACAAAATAATAGATTTTCACTTTGCATAGCAAAGTGCCCTCAGATCAAGTAAAATATGAAGTTTAGATGTTTTACCAACCAAGAATCTAAGCTAGGAAGTAATGTAGGAGGAAGACCAAGCTATGTGCAAGTTGAAGTCCAAACCAAAATCCAAGAGAAAAGGAGGAGGTGAAGTAAGAACTTGAATGGTGTAAAAGCTCTAACTAATTGAAAAAATTAGGTGCAATGCTAAATGAAAAATCTTGGGAATAATCCATAAGGAGGTAGAAATAACTGAGAGAAATAATGGAGTCTCTAAGAAAGTGTGTAGTGGCATATGGGATCCTCTATCACAAATCAAGCTCAAGAGTGCCAAAAATGAATCAAGAGATATTTAAGAAGGAATGAGAGTCAAGAGACGGAAGAATAATCAAGAGAGAGTGTCTAATGAGAAGAGAAGAGGATCAAATGAATAATAAAAAGGCATATATCCCAACCCCAATCTACTAAATGACCTAAAACTAGCCATTTTTTATTGTTTGACTTCATTTTGAAACTTTTGGGAACATTTTGCCTTGGCCACATCTTTGGTGAAGGAAATGTTTGGATTAGGCCATGGGTTTCCTTCACACAAGCCACACCCTAGGTCAAATAAGGTCTTGGGCTAGTCAACAAGCTCTTGAAATGCCTCAGGGGGTCTTTAGAATGCCTATCCTATGTGTATAAGGGAAAATATGGAGTAGGGATGTAATGAGGGTAATAATATGATGAAAGAGAGGTCCAAACATGTGGTGATTGTCTCAAAGTAGGATGACCAGGGTCAATATTATACACATGAGCTGATATGTAATCATAAGGAGGAGTATGGTCACATGAAGTATGATTACACATTCTAGATGATGAAGATTACAAAATATCTCTCTTGCAAGATCTAGAGTTAATACATGAGAAATGCACGGACAATATCAACAAATTTAAAGCATACCAAAATAGACTTCATGGCCATTATAACTACCAAGTCAATCATCATGAGTTTGATCTTGGTGATATGTTTCTCAAAGAAAATCAAAATAACACCATGCCCAAAAATAAGGAAAAGTTCAAACCCAATTGGATAGGCCCATATATCATTGTTTTAAATTATGGCTCTAGATCATATAGGATTATTACACCAAATAGATATGACCTTGATGAACCAATGAACATCATACACCTCAATCATTACTTTTCTTGAGAGACTTGAAGTATTTTCTATGAGTCACATTTGTGTTATATCATAGTATTGTCATCTTCTTTGTGCCATACCATATACTATTCTACCATACCTTTCTTATTAACTGACATTGTTTTAACCCTCCCTACAAAACCCTTTGACCTTGGTTCTATTCCATTGGTTCTTAGTCACCTTCAAAAAGAGGATTTAGATAATTTTTTATTACTTGATTTAGTATTCTAGATAGTGATAGTATTTTGGACTAGTTTGATAGTGGTTTGGTAATTTCATCCTTCATTTCTTGTTTTATTTCATTATGAGTGTTCCTTGTTATAACAAATTTTGGACAAATCAGTGTTCCACTCCATTTTACTAATTATAAATACCTTTGGGAAAATTATTATCATTGACCTATACCTTTATTTCCTAATTATAACTACCTATGGGAAAAGTATGAACAACACCCATATCATGCCTTAAAGTCCCACCTTGCCATTTCTATGATATACTATGCCATTTGACTACTTTTACAACTTGTTGCTACCTAGTCAGATTCCTCTATTATAAGGTGGACCTATAATGACTTGAGCTCCTAACGAAACTATGTAGGTAGTGCTCGATACATGCTAAGGTCAAATCAGTCACCATTTTCCATGATCTCACCAATTTATGAACAACTTTAAAGTTTGAATGCTCTTTCCATTTTGTGGACCGATTAGTATCTTGTAATTCTCCATTGAGTTGAGATGCTTATAAAATTCTAAAAACATTTTCAAAAAATATTACGATGTCACTATTTTGTGAGAAACCATTTCTCATGATCTTGTAGTTTTATAAGACCATTCCCACATTCCTCTACAACACAATCATATTTTTCTTGATCATTATTTTCTTCTATCCAATATCCTGAGAGAAATACATTGGCCCTAAATTTCATGTTGGATCTTGCATCCATAGAACTATGTAGCTAATGTCCACTTGCCTAGTGCATCTGGATTAAGATTGGATACCCTTAATTTTATTATATTCCCCCTTTTTTTGTTTGTTTTGTTATCTCCTACAACCTAAGGGTAATTTTTGCCATCTTGTTTGTTTTCTATTTGCATTAATATTTTGATTAACCATGGTTTATATCTATATTTTGTTGTTTTATCTTGTTGTGTCTGTCATATTACTTCTTAGTGTTTTGATTTTTATTTATTGGTATTTTATCTTTCTATATGTTTGTTTGACTACTTTTTTTCTTTCATTATTGTGCATTGACTTAGTACATCTGCATTTATTTGGTGAATCCTTTCACATTCTAATTAATTCCATCCATATTCATACGTTAACATTGTCATCATGGTTTTTATCATTGGTGCATTATTTTTATTTGTTCATTGGACTGTATGTCATTCCTTATGCATATTTTGGTTAGGTTATCATGGTGATTTATATCATGATGCACACCATCATGTGCTACATCAAAAATTATCTCATGAAATCTTACAAGCAATGAGGTTATGGTATTTATCCTTGGTCACCTAAAAATTCCTAATCTATCCAAATCATTTCCTAAATACAAAGTAATTACAAGATCAATTAATTTTAATCTTTTTTAGTTAGGACATGAATCTCCATACTATCAGGTTGCCCAAATTCATCTTTCTCTTCTATACCAACTTACTCTTAATCTGAGTATAGATTCAGCTCATATACCTACATTTCCAATTTGTCATATTGTCCCACTCATAGTACCAATGATTATAATTTCCTTTGGGAAAATCATTATTTTTTATTTTATCTATTGTACCAATTATTAGAACTACCTTTGAGCAAATCATTATCTCTATCTTCCCAATGAAGGCATATTTTCATTATACCAATGATTATAACTATTTCTGATCAAATCATTATTTTTATTGTGCTAATGATTATAACCACCTTTGGGTAAACCATTATCTCTATTCTCCCAATTGGGGCATGTTTTCATTCTATCAATGACTATAAATACCTTTGGGAAAATAATTGTTTTGATTCTACCAATGATTATAACTTCCTTTGGGCAAATAATTCTCTTGTTACCTTTGCCTTTGGGCAAATCATTATCTATTTACCTAGATATGTTGATGACTATAACTTCATGTGGGTAAATCATCATTTTTATCTACCCAACCAAGGTAGATCATTATGCTACTGATTATAATTACCTATGGGAAAATCAGTCTTTTCCACCCCTTTACCTTTTGGTCCAATCATTTTCTTTCTTTTGAGGGACCGATTGCCAACCTTATTTGTTGATTACTAATTTTAGGGGGAATATAAGGCTCATCCATCATCATTTGGGGCATTAGGCATACAAGTCATTTTCATTCTTTGAGAAGAAATTACTATGCATATATATTTCAATGCCTTCTTAGATAGGGGCAAACTATAGACACCCAATTCTATCCATGGTTGGCTTATGACCAAACTTCAGACTAATTTCTACCAAATATTGTAAATTAAGCCTAGAAATAACTTAACATCTTAATTTAATCCATGCATCATTCATCAATGCTTAGAATTATGTTGAGGTAATCATGTTGAGGCATCCCTATTTGGGGTATTATACCATATGCAAAAATAAACTCTCATGGATTCATCCTCAGTCACCATGTGACCTAACAACTAGTAGTTTGGCCTATAGACCAATTAAGTGGGGTACTTAAACAATTCTTAAAAGAGCTAAAATGTTAATCAAAATGAATCAACTAATTAATCTAAATTAAATTCTTAGCTAAATTATCCATTTGGAAATAATGAATATATAAAAATGAAAATTCCAAAAGTCAAAATCTCTAGCTTTTTCTTCGTTGCTTTTATGAGTTGTCAAGATCTTCCAAAATATCTCAAACTATCTAATTTCAGATCCATGAATAGTAATTGAAAATCATAATTACATGAAAATTTTTAACTCAAATAGAGTTAGCCTAAACTCACCTAGGGTTAATTTGAACTCATTCCATGTTTAAACTCAAGCTTAACTCACCTAAGGTGAGAGTTAACTTTTGAGGCTATAAATACAAGACCCTACCTATTGATCAAAAAGATCTCATAAGCCAAATTTATAATGCTCATTTGTTGAGAGATAAAATTTTATAGTATAGTGTTATTATGTAGGATTTACTCCATAATATTCATTCAAGTAGTGTTAAAATGGAAAATTCATAAGTCAATCAACCAAGCCAATTTGCCAAGGAAAGGTGAATCAAGAAAATCTACATTGATGAATATTTATTAATACAAAAACTAAATAATCCACTTCAACAAGCCATTTAGAGCTCTAATTAATGTAAAAGAGTGATTTATTTTATGTTATAGTTATGATTTCATTCATATGTTTGTTACATATGCTCTCCCTAGTGTCTAGGCTAGAAATGTTAGTATTTTAGATTGTTATTTTGATTTTGTTTTATTTGAATAACACTAGAATAACCTTCCCTCTATGTATCCCTTGCTCATAAGTATAACTTTTTACTTCATTTTCATACCTTTTGAAGGGATATGGTTTCATTTAGGGACATGTGGTATCCTATGATTAGTCCTTAGACTTCATCCATGCTCCATTATGACCATCTTGAGGCCTTAGGTGGCCACCCACTCATACACCTAGTTATATTAAATGGCACATTTTGAGTGGGCTAGGATCTTTTGAGTTATGACATTTATAACAGGTCTAGAGGATTGGCCACTCTAAAAACTCATGACATGGAACATTTTGAGTGGTCTAGGTTCTCTCAAGCACTGATATCTCTAATAAGATCAAGGGAATGGTAAATTTGATAACTTGTGACATGGTGACCTTTGGGTAGGTTGGGATCTCATAAGATATAACATGTCTAATAGGTTTGAGGGACTCATCTATCTAACAAATCATGATATGGTACCCTCTAAGTGGGTCAAGCTCTACTCAGCTCTGACATCTCTAATAGGTTATGGGAATTGTCAATCTGATAACTAATGATTTGGTACCCTCTAAATGGGTCAGGTTCTCTTAGGGTCTGACAATATGATAGGTCTAGGGAATTAGCTAATTTAAAAACTTGTGATGTGGTGCCATTTTAGTGGGTTGGGCCCTCATGGGATTTAACATATATTACAAGTTTAGGTGATTGGACAATATTAAAACTCATAATGTGGTACCCTCTAAGTGGGTTGGGCTCTCCTAGGCTCTGTCATCTCTCACAAATTTAGGGGACTATTTGATCTGATGACTCATGATGTGGAACCATTTAACTGGGTTGGGCTCTCTTATAATCTAACATCTCTGATAGGTCTAGGGGACTAATTGCTTTGACAATTTTAACAACTAACACATGACCCTTCTATAATGGTCCTTTTGTTCTTATGAAACCCACAAAAAATACTAATTGAAAATGAAAAGACTTTCAAAAAATTAATAAATTACCCAACTACCATTAATATTTTGATTTTCTATGAAGGATGTCAGGTCTATTGATCTAAGAAGGAAACACAGTTAATTTTATTGAATGGGATACCATTTCAAGATAAGAAAGATAATGAGAAGCCTCACCATGAGAAGGTGGAATGTCATGATAAGGAAACCAAATATGATATATATGAGAGTATGACAAGGATGAAGGAATATCTATGGTATGAGAATCTATTATAACATGAATACTAAGGAGAAAGCATGGTTAAAAAGTAAGATCAAAAAAGAGTGCTTAAAAAAATGACCAATAAAAAAGAAAGATATGGATTAAGAGAAAAAATGAAGAATGAGAACTAGATATTTGAGGTAGAGAATGATGAATATAATTATAAGATGGAGGAGTTAAAATATAATGTGGAAAAAGAGTTTTAATAGTTCATATACTTCATGAAAATAGAGGGTGAGTTGGCAAAGAATCAAAACAAGGTCAAAAGACAAAAGACACTAATTGAAGAGATATGAGAGAGATAAGAGGATAAATATAAATATGAGATCATAAAATCAAAGGAATAATAATTCTAAAATATTAAATATTTTTTTCAAAGCACATTTGAGAAGGAGCTCAATTTTTCCCACTTAGGTAATATGATGTAAAGCATCACAAGGTTCAAATTGGATAAATGTGTCTAAGAAGTTTTATATGGTCATTTTTGGTATTTTTTTGGTGTTGGGAGTATTTTATGTCCCTTATATTTCATTTAAGTCAATAGTATTGTTTGAGGTTATGTGTTTCTAGGCCTTTTTGATTTTCCTACCAAAAAGCAAAATTTGAAAATTTGAATTCTAGAACTTGGCTTAGACTATTGTTTTGAGTCTTATGTGAAATCCAAAGTTTATAAAACTTTTTATAAGGGTAAAATAAGGTATTAATAAGTTTTATGAGGGTGTATCAACATATAATTTATGTTCATGAACCATAGGAGTGAATAAAATACAAGTTTTAATTACCACTTGCATGAAGTGGAAAGAATAAGGAGTTTGTTTGCATGTTGTTATAATAATAAGGTCAGTAAATGATTGTAGAATATGAGATTATGGTAGGAGAGTATTATTAGGTTATTAGGACAATATAGTTCTGAGGAAGAGTGAATAAATATGAAATATGGAAAGCCTTTTTCTACCTTTGTTAAAATTTTATGTATAATTGTTTGGTGTGAAAAGTGATCAATAAAGAAAAAGAATGCTTGAAGAGTATTTATGTGCTTCATGAGATTCATGGATTTTAAAACTATTATATTCTAGTTACCTTTTAAATATTGGGTTATTATCATTACTGTCAATATGAGTATGGATTCATATATAACACAATCTGGTTATGATAAATTTTGAGTTAACACAGTCAAGATGATCTAGTAAGTGATGTACCTTTGATGGTTGTTATGTGATTATGAAATGGATTTGAATAAAAAAATGGTAGGAAGTTAATATTTGTGTTGAAAATATTTTTAAATACTTATAATATACTCATAGTTCAAGATTCCATTCAATTTTCCATTTTAACAAACACAGTCAAGATAGGTGTTTCCAGAATTCTATCAACTTATTCATTTGAGACATATTGTGATGGTTTAAGGAAAAATATCTATGTGAGAAGTTAAATATAGTTGGGTAGAAACTTATTCAAACTTGAAAATATTTTTAAATTGTCTTAAACTCAACCTATCCCCTTTTATTGCTCTCAACCTTGCACATGCCTATCAACAACTAGACAAGGGTTTAGAAATGGAATCTTGAATAACTTGCATTTCCACTAGATAAAAATCATGAAAATTTGGAATCAGATGTAATTTTTCATGATATAAAGTGTTAATGAGTTTTAATACCTATAAAATACCATAAAATATTGTATTCATGACTATGCGAGTGAAATAGGCTTAAAGAGACATAATTACCTAAGAGGGTGTCAGAGAAAACGTACTTACATTAAGCATTGAGCCATGAATTTTTTTCTAATGATTAATGAGGATAAAGGGTATCTAAAAATTTGTTTGGTTTGCATGTACATTTTGTATATTTTTATAACATTTCAGATTTGTCTAAAAACATGGGTGCAAGGATTAGACATTAAAGAGAGGAAACATAAATTATTTAAAGAGTCATTGCCCAGAATTTGAGTTATTTGTTTATATATTGAAAGGGATCATAACATATAGGTGAATGGAATTATGAGTCTCATTTGGGGAGTCAAGAACCATGGGATCATGTTTTAGGCTTTCAAGCCTATGAAGCTACATCAAAGAGAGAAATTTGACTCAAGGATGGAGAGTGTAGTTTTAAAACATGATGGATCAAATGATGATAAGTGATGTACTAGAGAGAGAGAGAGAGAGAGTGAAAATGATGTTGAAATATAATTACGTATTCATGGAGATATGAAGACTATATGTAAAGAGGCTTAGGAGCCTAATGAAAATGAGAGTGATCAAGAGTTTTCAAGAAGGCAAATAATGTACCTACATCATGAAATCAAAGTCAAATATGATTGAATGCATCAAGTTAGAAATCAAATTTAGGGTAATGAATATGGATTATTTATGCATCATCCAATACATGACATTATAACACATATTAGTACCAATAAGGAATAAAAAATGAGTAATACCCATCATGTCAACACACTTCTTCATAATGATTATTTTAGAACCATCCTTTCTCTAACCCTTCATAAGATACGAAGCAATAGATTTTCCATGTAAATCCATCATAATATTAATATAAATTAGAAAACTTATCTTTATCCATAATGACCTTGACCTCATTGGGAAAGACATCTTATTTGGAATAATTCCTAAAAGAAGTAGTCACACCTTTATTGGTAAATCAATTTGCCAATTGATTCCCTTATATAGAAAATTGATTAAATTTAATAGAATGGAATGAGATTTTTATATTTAAAATTTCGTCAATAATATGTTTAATACTCTAACTAACATTGCTTACATTATTAAGGAAATTTATTATGTTTAAAGAGTCTCCCTTTATAAATAATTTAATAATATGACCCTTCGACATTTAAATTCCCCATAATGCAAAAAAGATATTCCACCAAAAGATTTGTTTGATATCGTATACTACCTTCATAATAACCAACACCTGACCATTCTCATCCCTCAAAACTCTACGACCAATAGACAAACCTCAATTACCTGATAATAACTATCAAATTTTAATTTAACCCACTAAGGCAAAGGAACCATCCATTTGACATTTTTTCCATTTTTTATTATTGGATACACTAGGGGATTAATTTAAATTTTAATATTCTAATTCTTATATATAAGTTATTCTTGAGCAAAAAATTTATACTTAATCCAATTAACAATTTTTTAATTTTCCATAATAAGATTAACAATATTGTTGGCTACATTTTTAGAAGAAATTTTAATCCCTAAATTTTTTGTTGTTAAAATCTTTATAAATCCCCCAAAGAAGGTAATGGAAAACCATATTACATAGCTTATTTAACTCATGATTTAAATAGGTAAATTTTCAAGCCAACCATTAGTTCAACAATAAGGAATAATGACCCCAATATATCTGAAATTTACACAAAATATCTCCCCTCACTTTTAATAAAAATTATCAATCCATCATAATATGCTACACATATTCATTGTCAGATTCATAAAGAAAACATCAATTGACCAACGCCAAACCTCTCTTACTCAGGTTATGCATAATGAGAATCCTATTTTGAATACATAACCATAAAAATATGTTAATTTTGGGGATAATATATTTATCTCATACTCTTATCCATTTAAAAACTTCATTATTAGGAATTAAAGAAGAGTAACTTGACTTGACATTTTATTGGTCATCCCTTGAATATATCCAAACTAGTTAATCTTCCTTTATCAGGTTAGTGATATGAATGTCGTTTAGAATAGTATTTAGCTTAGAAACAATACTCCTTACTTTATCATATACATTTCTAATGAAATATTATTTTGAATGCCATCTACCATTTTTTAAATGTATGTAATCTACCAATTTAATACCAAAGACTCTTTGAATTTGAAAACCAATATGATGCCATGGATCCAAATCATTTTAAACGCTGATCTAATAACTAGTAATCCTCTCAAAATATGATGATAAGACCATTCCCAAACTTCCTTTTGTAACCATTGAGAATAATATCCATATTCTTAACAAATAAATTCCAAATGGAATAACCTCTTATGAAATATTCTTCAATAATGAGCATAACAACATTTCTATTATTTAAATTCTTTACCTTAAATTTATTGATATAAATCTTTAAATCCTTGAGAATCCTCCAATGTATCTTGGTAACCTTTAAATTATTTATCAATTTCAAAATTTGTAATCCAAGACATCTATTATATTTAAGAAGACATACCTTATCCCATGTGACTAGCAGAAATGTTTGGTTGTCCTCAACCCCTGACCACAAGAATATTTTTTGAATCCTTTGTAACTTATCTTGAATAACTCTTGAAATTTTTGAAAAAGACATCAGTTGTACATGAAGGATTTTAAGAACACTTTTAATCAACATGATCTCACCTCCTTGAGAAAGAACCACCCCTTTCCAACCTAATAATTTATTCTAAAATCTATCTTTGAGAGGATTATAAATAAGAAGAGGTAGAAGACCAAAAACCAAGGGCATACCCAAATACGTTGAAGGAAAATAGTTAATTTGGAACCCAAGGAGTTTAGTAATTTTATTTTCTCTATTAATGGGAGTATTGACAAATAGTAATGACATTTTATCAAAATTAACCACTTGTTTTGATACCTCTTCATAGAGGGAAAAAATCTATTTCAACTCCTTAGATTTTTTGACTAAGGAAACATTAAAATCAATAGTATGATCAATATTTTTTTATGAAGATTAGGTTCCATTCCATTAGTTAAATTAAAACCTTTTAAATTCCCATGTGTAATAACAACTAACAAATTTATGCTCAAGCAATCTACCATAAAAATAAAAAAGGGATAAAGGATCCCATTATCTAATACCCCTTTTACTTCCTAATAACAGATAGAGTTCCATTTACAAGAGTGTAGAATATAGTATTAGATATGCAAATTCATATCAAAATATGAACATGAGAGTGAAAGCCCAATTTATTTATCACAACATCCAAGAATTTACAATCAACTATCATATGTCTTACTCATATCCAATTTGAATATCATACCTGGTTGTTTTCTATTTTTCATCAAAAGGATGTTTTCATGCACCACAATGATCTCATCCTAAATTTTCCTACTAGGAACAAAGCCTCCCTAATTGATGGAAATGATTTTTCCATTAATGGTTGAATTATCATGATAAGGATTTTTATGAAGATCTTATAGACTGAATTACACAAACTAATAGGGTGAAAGTATCTAAAATTTGTAACTTCACTTTCCTTGGGAATCAAATAAATGAAATTATTATTATTAAATTCCCTATGTATATTTCTAGAAGTGAAATAAATCATTATCAACTTCAACTAAATTGAACTTGATAATCTCCTAATTTTTTTAATAAAGCCATAAGAAAGTCATCAGGGCCTAGAGTCTTATCTTTATTTAATAGAAATACTATAAACTTAACCTCTTCAAATGTTATTTTTAGGAGTATTACATTATCTTGAAGAGAAATCAAAGAAGGGATACTATCAATAAAATCCTTAACCAAGTCACCATTAAGATCATATTTAACATCAAACATATTCTTTAAATAATTAATATCTTCTTCCTTAATAGGAATATCATCCCTTAAAATTTTGAAGATTATATTATGGATTCTATGCTTGAGCATTGACATATGGAAGAACATAGTATTTTGATCTCCTTATTTCATCTAGATGGCCCTAGGTTTCTACCTCCAAAATTATTCGTTACAAGCCACAATGGAAAGATAATCAGTCAAGATAATTCTATCCTCAATAAGTTTTTCCTCAATAAGACCATTCTCATCATATTATGCTTCCAAACCAAGACTTGATATAATATTCTATTTTTGGTGGAAGATATTACCAAAAACATCTTTATTCCACATTCTTACATTTATTTTTAACATATTTACATTTTTTTACAATCTAAATAAAATGGTCCCTAAAATATGATGGTTCCACCCTTATTTAATTATGACAACCAAATCAAGATGAGAAAACTAGATATGATCAAACCTAAAATGGGTTATCTCCTTTTTAATTTTATCGTCCATATTAAGAATAAGAGGATTATGGTTTGAACCAATTATAAGAAGATAAGAGAAACAAAAATATTAATATACTAACCAATTAACATAAATGAGTACATGATCTATCCTAACCTAAATAATATTATCCCCAACCACCTATTCATCTAGGTCAAATAAGAGCCTCTTAACTAAACATACAAAAGGCTATTTGTAGAAAAAATATGTTAAATCCTCCATACTATCTGTGAAATCTTTTATACCACCTTTATTTTCACCAAGGCTAAGGTTTATATGTATTTAAGTCTCTGAAAATCATCTAACAAATATTCTCATAGTTGGATATAAAATTATTGATCTTATTCCATGATATATGAAGATCACAATATTTATTGGGATCATACACATTAAAAAGTATCCAAGTAAAATCCTAGTTTATATCTAACAATAAAATGGCTAGGTGATGTGGATTCTTAATAAAAACATCTCCCTCAAAAGCCTTATCATCCCAAAATATGGTAATCCCTCTTGATGCCTATGAATAAATAACGCTAAAAACCTTGGCCTCCTTCCAAACAATCATTTTCATTTATTAAACCATGATCTCATCCATTTTAGTCTCTTGAAATAGTAAAATACTTGGAAAATTATTTATTATTAAATACCTAAAGGTTTTATGCTTACTAGAATGATTAATCCCTCTAATATTGAAACTTATTAGCTTCATCTATAGCATTTTTTTTTCGGGGGGGGGGGGGGCGGTGGGGGGATATCATAACTTCTCATTTGTATCAAGGATTGAACCCCCTCTACTATTTTATTTTTAGTATTTCTACTTTGAGTTTCTAATTGGGATGATTTCCCCACCTTTTTAGAATAACCAACATCTATTTGTCTCTGTGAACCCTTTTATTTATTGGATTAATATCAACATCCAATTCATTTTTCCCCTTTTATAGTCTGTGAAGACATAATATCAAAAATCCTCTGGAATGATTCTGGTAATTCATTCCCTAGAAAGTCTTCCTTGCCCTTCACTACAGTGAGAGGAAATAATATTTTTCATGTTGAATTCATTTCTTCTTGAACTATGCATGTAACTACATCCTCTATTTCATCCATTTCAAATGATTCTAAGCAATGAAAATGGTTGTTACTAACAAGATAAATTTTGGAATCACCTAGGGTTCTAATCAGATGAAAAATTCTTACCCTATTTGGTTCAGGAAACCCATTATCCTTTATATTCATAACTATTTCATATTTTTCCAAGATCTCTACTTATATATTTGAATTTTGAACATAAGTTCCATTTTTATATTCTTTGACAATATATAAATCATCTCCCATTCCTAAAACTTTATCTAATACATAGTTGCCATCCATCCCAGCAAGAGATAAATGATAAAAAATGTTTGAAGGTTTGAATTGGACATCTTGAAATCCATTCACCATATATTTTAAAGGAATATTGATATTAGTTTCTCATTATTTTTTATTCCATTATTTCCCCTATTTATAAATGGTATCCATCAAATTTCTAGCTTGATTATTGGGCCTAGACAATTCATTTTTGTTTTTCTTCTACCAAGCTAGGTTATCAATCTTGGGCACATAATAAAGGCCTTTTTAATAAAATATGGGAATGTTCTAGTCATATGAACCAATTTATTACATCCTTCACATTTAAAATATGATTTTTCATATTCCACTTTCTAAATCCATTATCCCTTACTAGAATTCAAAATCACAAAACAAGGGAGATCATGATTCATGAATGCATTCACACAAAACCTTGCATGCACTAACCAAACTCTTACTTTAGAGGAAACATCAAAATATATAAGGTATCCAAATGTTTTTGTGACACTTATTAATAAATATTCCTTCTAAAACTCCATTTGGATATAAATAAGCCTCACTCATATCAATATGAGGTTGATGTTTTCTTTTTGTGGATTAAAGCCAAATTTCCACTTTTTTTATAAATGAACATGTTCTCCCCATAAACCATGGCCTTCCAACCATAAATATCATGTAATAATCCTCATGATTAAAATTAATTAGGAATAAACCATTGGTCATTTAATATATTTCCACATGGACTCTTGTTTCCCATCTCCTAGTAGTCCATTGCTTAAAAGTGTAAATGTTCGGTTTGACTCCCATAAACATACCCACTAATGCATTTACCATTACTCAAGAAGAATTATTAATAATATATGTTGGAACATCAATATAGAAACCCATTGACTCTTTAGATACAAATAAATCATGATTTGGGTGTATTTCTTCAAGGTCCCCCATTTTCCTTTAAATTTCTCTACCCAAGAAAAATTTCCATGGAATATTCCACTAAAAACTAATTTAACCTTACTATCTTCACTTATTATTTTATCATCAATTTGATCAATTTTGACCCTGAGACCCACAAATGTATATTTTACATTGATCCCATCACCATCACCTTTTTCCCTTTCATAATTCTTTATCAAAATGTCACCTCCCATATTATTTCATTGTTCCTCACTCATTTGCATAAGAATTTTATAGTAACTATTAGATGTCTACATTGATCATGATTATGATGATATGTAAAATTGATATGATAATCAATCTTTATAATATGTTAGTGAAGGATAAAGACATAAAATTAATGTTAGAAGCCAAGAGCTTCCAATAAATAAAAATGGTATAATACATAAATCGATGGATGGTATACATGTTAATCATTTCCTATGACATATGAAATCCACACCAATTGATCCAAGACCTATATTTGATCATACCATTAATTGGTATAATTGGTTAGATTGAACATAATCTATTGTGCATATGTATTATATTTTTTATTGATTTATCACCCTCTTTATTCATCTTTATTCACACGTATGTGTGTATATACTTTTGCATTAACCATTATTATGGCCATTCTATTTAATTTCATTTTGATTTTTTCACTTTACCATTTCGTTTTATTGTTTATCCTAATCTGCATATCCATGAAAAATATTCTAAAATGATAAATCCTTTACAAAAATCTATTCTTAGTGAAAATTCCTTACAACATACTACTTGTTCATCCCTACATATTGAATTTATATACTTGTTATTTTTATGGCTTACAATTAGTTTACATGATCACTTAGATTTATGTTAAATATTACAATATGAGCGTATGCATTGATTATTTACCATTTGGGTAAAGTATCCTCTAGTATTCATATACTCTTTTGAGACATGTCTTCGTGATTCACATATAGCATGGGGGCATGTTCTTTTCCTTCACTTCATCAAAATCTATTTATTAATATACTTAGTTTAAATTATGTGTTGACATATAATATGAATTATTGAGGTCCATTCCATTATTCTATCTTTTAAGCCTAACTTCTTTTCCTTACTTTATTAGATAAATGTGTGTTAAAGTTAAAAAATACAAATAAATGAAATATTTAAAAAATCAAACATAGATACCTATCCATGACATGATTTTATACTTACATGGTTTATTTATGTTATTTATCATATACATGATAGATTTCTTAAATATTTTTTGTGCACATTATTTTCATCATATACATGAGTGGGATGTAGGACATATAGATCACATATGATATATGGATTTACAAATGTGGGACATTCCTTACACTAAGGGGTCACCTTTATATCTTTACAGGTTATATCTTTTTATGATCACTCTATTTATCATATTGAGCTACTTAGACTACTTGGACATGACATACTCTTTTGTATACTCTTTAGGGGATATATTATATGGATATTGTACTTTGGTATTTAAGATGGTGACATGTACTGGTTTTGTAGAAAAAACTTGATTTTTATATGCATGTTTAATGGTGATTATTGTTACTTGGTGTAATAATTGATAGTGTATTACATTATGTGATGATGGTTTCACATTACATTGAGTTTTTTATGTGTGACCATTGTGTGTTATATTATGTTCTCTATGATTGACTATTTATGTGTGATAGATTACATGTTTTTATGAGTTCATTGATTGTGTTTTGTCACCTCATAAACTATTATGTCAAGGATCCTACAGTCTATGCCATGGCCTTGTTTTTTGTGTTATTTTAGTGTCAGGTAAAATTTAATCCATGTCTTGATTTTTTGTGTGCATAATGATCACGAAATGATGTGCATAATTATATGATGGTTTCTAATATCATGGTGTCTTGATTTATTTAATCAATTATTCTATTGTGTGTGACTCCATGATAAATATCAAACATCTTCAGTATGGATTATTAATGACTAATAATTGTTGTGATGGATTTTGATATATATGTAATTAATACATACATACATACATATACATACATACATACATACATACACACACACACACACACACACACACACACACACACACACACACACACACACACATATATATATATATAATTGAAATGGAACTTTAATGACTTATGTTACATTTTTCATAGAAAAATGTTTGTGAATGATCAAATATTAATATGATGACATATCTAATAATTTTAGTATATATGTTTCACACGCATAAATATTTTATATATAACATTATGAGAGTAAATATTTAGTGATTCATATGATTCTTACCTTACCTTATGTTTAACACTTTTTTAAATAATGGTAAAGAGAATAGATTAATCAACCAAGGAATGAAATATTATAAAATAATGCCAATTAAATAATTTAGATTCACATTATATCTAGATACATTATTGACTTATGAAAATATAATAAATATATAAAGTATAATGCCAAAAAATAATTTGATTACTTAAACACAAATAATGAATAATGATTTTCTTATTAAATAATGAATAGGGATATCTAAGAAATTTAGGTGCATAAGTAGTCAAGATGATCTTCAATTATAATTCGTCAGATTCTAGAAATCATCTCTCTATCACCCTATACACTTTCATAGAAATAAAAACACTAGGTCCTTAGGCATGCCACCTTGAAAAATAGGGGTTACTGGGTTAATTGAATTTTATCTAGCCTCAAATACCCATATATTATTGATAATTTCCTACATATCCAATACTCTAAAGAATACCTCAAACCAATGTAGTTCTCCACCTTATGTGTGCTTGTGTGTGAAAAATTATGCAATATGTTATGTGTGTGTGCATGTATTGATATATATTGTAACTTGACAAATAATACTCATGGGATACTCTTTTAATGATTTAGAATTGTAATAATATTTATCTTATGATTTATTTATAAATAAAGAAAAATAGGGATGTGTTTTTATTTATACTTAATGATAATGAATGGTCTTTAATTTATATTTATACCACACATTTTGAAATTATCTCATAATATGTTTACATAATACAAATATAATAACCCATACATGTCTAAATATTAAAAAAAAAAATCATTTTTAGGTTTCAAACACTAGATTTAAAATTAGGACACTGCATTGATGCGAGTGTCCTAGTTTAGATGGTACTCTCCTAAAAGATAAATAATTTATAAATATTTATAACTAATAGTGAAATATATATATATATATATATATATATATATATAATTTTAAACATATTTTGGGTTATAGGTGATTTAGATAATTAGAATATCAGGGTTATACTATAGGATAAGCATTTAGGCACATTGAGGTGGAAACTATGAGCCTTTCTGTTAGGTTGTAGAGCTAAAAGCTTCACTAATGCAAACATGGAGGAGGAGGTTGCTGAGTGTCACAATCACCGGCATTAGTTAGGCCAATCGATGTTGATCAGGGGTAGATAGGAAGGCAACCAACATCAATAGGAGTCAGCTGACGTCGGTCACCTCCAGATAGACAGGGACCGACATCGATCGCTTGTGCAGTTTTAGAACTACTAGTTCACAAACAGTTAGTTAATGAACCAGTTGTTTGCATGTTGAAAGGCTAATTTTAGTCTTGAGTTGTGGATCTAATTATTGTAATTAGATGTCTAATTATTGTTTACATGAGATCTATATAATAGACTCATGGGCTGTATTGTAAAGTGTGCTAGTTGAGTAAGAGCAAAATTAGCTCCTTCAGAGTGAAGAGAGCAAGGTGTGTTCCTCCTAGTGCCATAGTGCCAAGTGTGTATGATTAGGGAGATCTATAGGTTGTTACAAGGTCTGGTAGAAGATCCACAAGGGTGCTGGTATGGTAGAATCATAAGGATTTGGTGAGGCAAGGATAAGGGTTCAATCTGAGTAAGTAAGATCATTGATTTGCAGGTGTGTGTGTGTGTGTGCGAGGTCAAAAGAGATCTGTGGGGTAGCAAGATCAAAGGTGATAGCAACACAATAGGTAGCAAGATCAGGTGAGATCTACTTGAAGTATGATTGTGTACTTGGAGTATGATGTGTACTCAGTTGTGGAGTACATGGAGTACTTGTGTACTAGCAGTAGTGATACTGACTGGTGGTATTGGTAGTAGTGATACTGACTGGTTGGAGATGAACACCAACTCTATGTTTGAGTTGTGTGTTGGGACCATAATTGAGAGAGTGAGCTCTTGAAGAGATTTACTATTTATGCCCTAGAGGTGTGGGAGCCATAGAGGTGTGTAAGGAAGAAGACTGTGGCATCTTCTTTATTGTATTTCCTTCTAGAAGAGTATTAATATGATTGGGTATTGTCTCTCATATTCTATGTTATTTTTTGATTTCTAGTTACTTGTGCATTCTGGTTAAATTCCACATTTAGTTGCTTGTACATGGTAATCAATTATACTTCTGGGTCCCATCAGTTGGTATCAGAGCTAAGGTTGCAGGGAACAAGTTTGTGTTTGATTATAGGTCACTCTCAGGGGTTTCTGATTGAGTGGGAGTATAACAATGCCAGAAGAAAGTACACTAAGAATGGAGGAATTCAAAAGCATGAATGGTCAATTACGGTGTTATGGAAAGAAAGAGCAGGTAAAGAAATATTGTTGGTTGGTAGAAGATCAGCATGAAGGAATTGAAGAAGTAGATGTTGCAGGTGTTGTTGCATAGGATGCTTTGGGATGTTTCTTGGATAAAGTAGAATCTTGGTTTATAGATTCTTTTGCCTCTTTCCATGTAGCCCCAAATAGAGGGGTTAGTGCGCCTTGTCAAAGTATTGGCAAAGGGGAAGTGTGGCTAAAATTGTATATGACCAACACATGGGTGTTGAAGGAGGTCATGCAGGTCCCAGTCTTGGAGATGTAGCTAATTTCTATAGGAAAGTTGGGTGATGAGAGATGCATAGTAACTCTCATAGCAAATGCTTGGAATGTTACCAAGGATGCACTTGAATTAGCATGTGGTAAGAAAGTAGGTACTCTTTATCTACTTACTTGTATTACTAATTCCACTTCTGTTGCATAGGTGTGGCTTTGTAGGCTTGGTCACATAAGTGAGAAGGGAATGGATGTTCTTAAGTCAAATGGTAAGAGTTCAGCTTCGGAGAGCATAGACCAAGATTTCTGTGAGCAGAGGGATGCTACAAGAAAGGATTGTGTTTATTACAGGAAAAAGAAGTCTAATGTATTTGACAAACTTAAGAACTAGAAAGCCTTGGTGTTCTTAGAGGAGATGATAGATAGAGATCAACAGATGGGGCTAGATACTTCTGAGTAGGGTAGTTTGGACATGGGTATGATTCAAAGAAAGCTCACAGGTAAAAAGTCATCACTCACAAGAAAAACATAGGTACCAACATCAGTTAGAGGTAATCGACATCAAACAGATAGGCATTGACATTGGTCATGTGTAGATAGGTAAAGTTGGTGGTGTCAGGTGGGTGGCGATCAACATTGGTAGGATAACTGGCATCGGCGACCTGGATAGTCGCATGGAACTGATGCCGGTCAGATGTAGACTATGTGGTGACTAAGGTCAGTCACTGGAATGGATTTTGGGTGGACAACAAGCTATCAAGGAATCTCAAATGCCCATGTGGAGGACTGAAAGGGTAAGTAAGCCTCAAATTTGTTATTCCTCTTCTTTATACTAGTTGCTCACTGCAGAGCAGGAAGGATCTAGGAAACAGTGGGAGCATGGCATGAATTCTTTGGAGAAGAACCAAACAAGAGATTTGGTAGAGTTGCCAGCCAGAACAAATGTACTAAGAGATGAATGGATTCCTTGGTTAAAGGATAGAGAGAATGGATATGTGAGACAGAAGGCTAGGTCATATGGTCTTGAGGAAGTTGCAAGATAGTGGTACAAGTTTGATAGGTGGATGACAAAGCATGCTTTAGTCAGTGTCATTGTAACCATTGTGTTTGTCTTACCAGGTGGATGATGGTCATGACATTATCCTGTTACTATATGTGGAGGATGAGCTTATTGCAGGTTCAGACATACAGGGTTTTGTTGAGCTAAAGGTAAGGTTAGTATAGTGGTTTGCCATGAAGGATTTGGGAGCAGTGAAATTTTTTGGCATGAGTAATCCTAGAGACATGGAAGATCACAAGGTGATGTTGTCATAGGATGATTGTGTGAAGGTAGTGCAGGATGCAGACTGGGCAGCACACCTATGGATGGATAATTCATAGAATAGGGTCCCCAATCACATGATGAGGTTGAGTACATGTGTACTCCTTGAGTTTGCCCAAGTAGTGGGTGTTGTCAGAAAGTTTGTAGTCAATCCAAGAAGGAAGCACTAGAAAGTAGTTTAGTGAGTTCTCAGGTATCTGAGAGGGACCAACAGTAGGGATTCATGTTATGCAGGGTCATGCACTTTAGATATGGCAAGTTACTTGGATGATAGGTGTTGCACCACATGATGTGTGGTGGTTGGTCTTTAAGATTGAGCTTGAAGAGGGATACAAGCTAGGAAACAAATTAGATGGTGTACAGGTATAAGTACAGTGCAACTATTTATCTCCAAGTGGGAGATTGTTAGGTTGTGGAGCTAAAAGCTTCACTAATGCAAACATGGAGGAGGAGGTTGTTGAGTGTCACAATCATCGGCATTAGTCAAGCCAACTGACATCAGTTAGGGGTAGATAGGAAGGTAACTGACATTGGCAGTAGTCGGCCGACGTCGGTCACCTCCAGACAGACAGGGACAGACGTCAGTCGCTTGTGCGGTTCTAGAACTGCTAGTTCATGAATAGTTAGTTAATGAACTAGTTTTTTGCATGTTGAAAGGCTAATTTTAGTCTTGAGCTATGGATCTAATTATTTTAATTGGATGTCTAATTATTGTTTTCATGAGATCTATATAATAGACTCATGGGCTATATTATAAAGTGTGTTAGTTAAGGAAGAGCAAAATTAGCTCCTTCAGAGTGAAGAGAGCAAGGTGTGTTCCTCCTAGTGCCACAGTGCCAGGTGTGTATGATCAAGGAGATCTACAGGTTGTTGCAAGGTCTGCTAAAAGATCCATAGGGGTGCTGGTATGGTATAATCATAAGGACTTGGTGAGGCAAGGACAAGGGTTCTATCTGAGTAAGTAAGATCATTAATTTGTAGGTGTGTGTGTGTGTGAGGTCAAAGGAGATCTATAGGGTAGCAAGATCAAAGGTGATAGCAACACAACAGGTAACAAGATCAAGTGAGAACTACTTGAAGTATGATTGTGTACTTGGAGTACGGTGTGTACTCAGTCATGGAGTACATGGAGTACTTGTGTACTAGCAGTAGTGATAATCACTGGTGGTATGGCAGTAGTGATACTGACTGGTTGGAGGTGAACACCAACTCTGTGTTTGAGTTGTGTGTTGGGACCATTATTGAGAGAGTGAGCTCTTGAAGAGATTTACTGTTTATGCCCTAGAGGTGTGGGAGCCATAGAGGTGTGTAAGGAAGAAGACTGTGGCATCTTCTTTGTTTTATTTCCTTCTAGAATAGTATTAATACAATTGGTATTATCTCTCATATTCTGTGTTATTTTCTAATTTCTAGTTACTTGTGCATTCTGGTTAAATTCTGCATTTAGTTGCCTGTACATGGTAATCAATTGTGCTTCTAGGTCTCATCACTTTCAATAGTATAAAGATCTTGAATTGAATGATTAGTCCATAATTAATATTTTCTAAGTGTGAAAGACTATTTTATAATTTAAAAATCATATTTAACATCTACATTCCCCCAAACTTTAATCTAGTAATGCATAAGGATGAAATTACCAAGTTAAAGGAAAGTAAATGTGTACCATAGTGTATGTAGCATGCCTTTTGTTTGACACAATATATTTAATTTTTTTTATTTATGTATTACCTACATCTAAGATCATGATAAAATTTAATAGGTGTATATAATATAAAAAATGAAATAATTAAAATTCTTAAAATAAAAGAGAGCAAGGAAGGTGTATGCATGTGTGTTGATGCAATAATATTTCACCATGGTAGTTTGCTTTGGTTATGATGAATATTAGATGAAGAATTGGAGAAAGGTTCACAAGTGAACATTGGAGATGTGAAGATGGGAATTAGAGGGTGGCCTTTCCCCCAATCTGATGAAAAAGGGTGAGTTGTGCCAAGGCCATTGAGATCAATGAATCTCAATTGTATAACTCAAATGTATACATAATCTAACCAATCTAGCCAATCTTGCCTAGGTTAAATGGTATAACCATATCAAACTAAAAAGGGGAGTAGTTACAAGGCCATGAAGGGTGATAATACTAGATCACACTACTCAAAGGATCAATTCGTGCATCTTGGTAAAGTTGGTGCATAAATGTATATAATTTTAAAATTTATATGTTATTTTTATTTAGATATGATGCCTACAACCTCCTTATAAAAATCCCTATATTTGATTTATTCATCGATCATTTCTACAACTTTTCTCTCTCTAGACATTCCTAAGCTTCTAAGCCTCTTTCCAAACATATAGTCCTCCTATCTCTTGAAACACATCATCCATCATATCTATATGTACTCTATCTATCCTTAGTGCACACACCATAATCATATCATAATCCACTTTCACTACTTCATCCTCCATTCTTAGTTTAAAATAATTCATTCTAATGTAGATTCATAGGTTTGAAGGCTTCTTATATGATCCCTTGGTTCTAGTTTCTATATTTGGTATCCTATGGAAATTCATATAGTCATTTATATCTTTTTGATACATCTAATCATCAAGCATTGTTTCTAAGGAAAAAATCTCAAACAAACCTCTCTCTCTCTCTAAGGCCTAGTCTTTATATCCCTCTTTTCACATAGACCTAGTAGATTTCACCAAACTAAAAATATCCCAAAAAAATAAACAAACTTTTAGATACTATTTATCCTCATTGATATTCACACAAAATTTCACAGCTCAACTCCTAAGGGAGACCAAAAAATTCAATAACCTTACCTAGCCACTAGGTCTCTTTAGGCTTAATTCAAAGAAAAAGTCTTAAAGATCATAATGTATGACATTGTATGGTCTATAACCTCATTAATACTCTATATCTAGAAAAATTACATCTTATTCCAAATTTACATGATTTTTTATAGGTGAAAATGTAATTTATTCAAGATTTCATTTCTAAACCCTAGTCTAGTTATTGATAGGCCTATGCAAGGCCGAGAGCAATTAAAAGGGAAAATTTTGAGTTTTAACAACTTTATAAGACTTATAATACATATCTAATTTATTAAATATCTTACCACTACTTTTACAAAAACTATTTCTCCTTGAACAATCACAAATAAGCTCCAACAAGTAGTTTTACATAATTCTAGGTTCACAAATATGACTATGGAATGATTTAACTAGCTTCTTGCACTTCTAAATGGATTTGGAGCCTAATAAAGGTTTAATATAATGATTCATAATGTATAAACTATGTTTATGTTTCAAAAAAATTCAATAACCCTCAGACAATCATCCACAGTTCAACTTACTTATAACTCTTTGACTGTGTATTGATAGAATTGCTCTCAAATAGAATTGTGTTGGCTGGTATAGAAGTATGAGTGGAATATTTAACTATAAAATGGAATTTTTTGAGCATATAAAGGATACTTAACATTAAAAATAAATTATATGACACTCTTAATACCTTATAACTCTTGAATGAATCTCAAAACCAACACTCTACTCTCTTTCTTGTGTAAAAACATAATCTTCAAAGCTTGCAACCTTTAAAACTATAGATAAGCAAAAATAGTACACTCTACTCAAATAATAACTAATTTAATACTATAAACCTCAAGTAAATCCACAAATTCTCTTAAAAACACTCTTTTATTCCTTGATCACACTGTTCTTACAACATTCAAACACATAATTTACAAGGCAAGAAGAGTTCTCCTTATTTATTAATCTTTCTTATTTTATTCAATATTTCTACCTATGTTCTTATTAGGCATCATATCTTACTACTCTCCTACAACACACTCTTATATATTACATGTAATTCTCAACCTCTTATTATACCAACATGTAAATAAAACTCTCTTACAAGACTATTTCGATGTAGGTGGTAGTTATAACTGAGTTTATTGGCCTATATTTCTCATGACAATGATTTGTATGTTGAAACACGTATGGACATATTATTAGGTCCTAATAGTACCCACATAAACATTTTATAACCTTTATATTTCACATAATACCCATAAATACCACTCAAAGCCTCAACACAAACTTAATTTTTTAAATTATACATTTTGGTAAGAAACTCCAAAATGAATAGAAGAACATAATTATAAGACTCATAATGACTCAAAAATAGACTAAGGAACCCTATAAGACCTATAGAACCCATTAAAAACTAAATATGACTATCATGAATTTTTTAAACATGATAATACCTCATATTATCTTAGGATACTCTACTTCATACTCCTTAAGTGGGAAAATTTTGAGCTCTTGCTCAAATTCATTTGTTCCAACTTCTTCCTTGTTTTCTAATTCTTCATATTATGTTTTTTTTTCTCTTTTTTTTTTGCTCCTATTATCTTTCTCCTTTATTTTCATCTAGTTATTGAGTATTTATTTTCTTTCATTATTTTGTTTCTTTACCAACTCACCCTGTATCTCTATAAACTACATGACCTACTATAATTACTTGTTCTATTCATCTTCTATCTCCTCCATCACATATTTATCTTCCTAATACTCTACCTCCAATGGCTGGTTATCATTCTTCACTTGTACTCCTACTCCATATCTTCCAACTTCATTGGTCATGCTTGGTTCATGAACTCCTTGCTAGTTTATTTTCTTAACCTATGTTATCTTCTTCATCCTCATGATCTAATGGATTATCATGCATCATTTCTTCCTCTTTCCTTATCATACTCCCATCTCTATCATTTTTGGTTTCCTCCTCATGAAACTCCACCTTCTCATACTAATTTTTCTCATAGCCTTGCTCATCTTGAAACAACATCTCCTTGAATAATTCAAGATTATCAAAAATCAACACTTCTTGTAAACCTTTCACCTTATTATAATAATTTATATGTTTAACTAACTCAACTAAAACATCAATAATTGAATGGATCAACTTTTTACCTTGATCTTCCTTCATTAGTTTGTCCTCTTGCTTACTTGCATATATCTCTCCTTCCATGATTCTTTATTCTTCATCTCTTGGCATTATATTTGGAATGATTCTTGGAATAACTCTTCCTTCTCTTTTATCCCTCAATTTTATCATACTCTTACTCATTTTAATTACCTGAGGACTGATCTTGTCCTCCTCCCAACAGACATTATTCTTACAATCAACTCCTTTGTGAGGATCATGGTTGTCATCCAC
Source organism: Torreya grandis (assembly GCA_037957365.1). Taxonomy (NCBI): domain Eukaryota; kingdom Viridiplantae; phylum Streptophyta; class Pinopsida; order Cupressales; family Taxaceae; genus Torreya; species Torreya grandis. Next base: position 4,831,221 of record JARHVA010000086.1, read on the forward strand.
TTTCTTTGGCTCTATTATGAGATTGTGTACCTAATTTTTTATTTTATCCATATGATCATATGGATTTAATCCTTCTCTTTCATATTTAAACCTACATCTTAATGCTTAGTCCTAATAGTCTCTTCAACAACCTCATTGTTCTTTCCACTCTCTCTTTCCTTTGTTTTCTTTTTCCAAGCTTCTATAGGTTTCTCTCTCATTTTCTTAATTTAATTATCTTTTCCTCTTACCATTTACTCTTGGCATGCATCATTGGCTTCCATTTCTTTTTCTTTAACCAAATCACATAATTCTATTCCTTTCTTACCTTTATTTGCAACTTGATTTTCCTCACCTTGTCTTTTCCTTGATATAAGAACTCAAATAGATCATCTTCATCTTCTTATATTAATCCTCTCCACATCAAATCCTCTTATTAGTTTCTATATTGCATACTTTGTGTCATATATTTTACTTGGGATTCATATAAATCTTGTTTCAAACTAGACACTCCATCATTCTAAAAATAAAATTGTATACCTTGTTACTCCATGGTGTGTGTTATCTTATCAATCACTATTTATCCCTCTTGATCCCTTATAGACTGATGCCAAATGCTCAACTATTCAACTATTGTTCTAGGATAAACTTTATCCTTTTCTCCATCATTTAAGTCATGTTCCATGTATACAAAGGAAAATTCAATTGATATATTAATCAATCCTAACTTGGAGAAGATAAATCCTACTTACACTGCTAATTATTGATACATTAAATATTTATGGTCATGACCAAGATGGATCCACTAGACCTAACAAAGGTATATCTTACCACAATAACATAACTAGAGAGAGATCCAATGGATATAGTTAAACAACACCATGTAGTAACATTAGTTAGGTCCTATGCTTTCATATTCACTATGTAAAGAACATGTAAATAAAAATCTAATATAGTGCTCACCAAAGCTTGTGACATAGAGTGGATAATAAACATAAAAAGTAAACATGCATAGAATATATATACTTACATCAATTTATAGGAACTCTTAATACATGGGAGAGAAGTATAGATGTAAATCTATCTACTCTTATAAAGGAGGAACAAATTTAGGAATATTTACCTTTATAGACAAACCCATTGAACCTCAATATTTCTCTTGGCTAAGGTGATTCACAAGAGGTTATTGTGGTACGTAAGGATAACAAGGATAACCCATATCTAGGCTACATAATTTATCTATGTATCTAAAATACTTTTATACAAGAAAAGATCCAAATAAAGTATTGAAACCCTAAACAATTCTCCTTAAGTAGTATGGTGGATAAGCAGATGTAAAATATATTCTTATTCTTCTTCTTCTTCTTCTTCTCCTCCTCCTCCTCCTCCTCCTCCTCCTCCTCCTCCTCCTCCTTTTTTCTATAAATGAAAAAATTGAATATGTATATATAGATTAATTTAACCCTAAACCCTTCTAAAAGTTTAGCTGATAGGTTCAACCTAATTGAATTTATATCATTAATTGATAAAAATAAGTTAGATCATAGGCTAGGTTAGCCAAAGCCAACCTAGACCCATAATGTGTTTTTAACAATTAGTAGACAAGGTCAACCTAGGATAATAGTGTAATTAAAACTATCAAAAACATTTTTAGGCTTAGTAAGGGGATAATTAAGGTGGTGAAATTCTTGGAAGAGTGTGAAATAGAGGAGACAAGGATTAGGGAAGTACATAGGAAAAGGTTGTTAGATAAAAATTGGTAGTATAGTCGACAAAAATCTTGTGAATCACCAATAGTCTACCTATCCATTTCCTAGTGCACCCTTTAAGGAATGCACTCAATGAGATTAAGACTCAATGGGTTTTTACAAGAGAGACATCATCGATAATTGGTAAAGTTTTAAAATATTATTTCTATACATATGCCTCACTTGAAGATCATCATGTGTCACATAGGTACACCATGGGGTGTTTCTTTGGGAAAAAAACATAGGACCACATAATGTTAATAATGAATAAACTATAATTAAGAAGAAAATAAGATAAATGAAAGGATAGAATTGGAAAAAAAACATACTTTTACTTACCTTAGTGTTGTAAATAGAGAATGAAATGAAATAAATGTGAAGATGTCTAATGTAGGGAACATTAGGTGAACCTATATAAATTAGCAAAAAAAAGCAAAAAATTGAATTTTTTACAAAATATACCTGTAAGATGTGAAATTCTTCTCTACAATGTTAGGATTTTAGAGCATCTTATGTATTAAAAAAATATCTTGTAAAAATAAAGATATGATTGAAAAATAAAATCTGCTTGTAAATATTTGACAAATAAATAGTTTTGAATGGTAAATATAAATAGGGTGAAAATAATTCATTTATTATTTTTACTATTATGATAAAATAGAGATCTAAGATACCTAATTAAAGCCTAGAGAGTGACCATGGTGAGGAGATGACAATTATGATGGGGAGGATGTCTGATGGCTGGAGCAAGTGCATCATAGGTAAGAAAATATGAATTTTAAATTTGTTGAGTAATTTTATTCAAAATGGAGATAAATATGGAAACTTAAATGGTAGGAAAAATTTAGGCACCAAAACTAACCCTAGGAAATTTTTAGGTAGACTAGGGGCATAAAGGAGTACCGGGAAGGAAAATATTGGACTAATAAACATTTAAGACATTTATGGTAAACGGTCAAAAATTCACTGTAGTAAGAGAATAGAGTTAACCTAGTCAAACTAATTCATAAGGAAAAAATAAAGAAGGGGACCAACTACACAGCAGTGGGCCAACATAGTATTGATAAAGGTGGATGACTACATAGCAGTAGGTTGACATAGTTTGGAATGGGAATAAGGATATAATAGTACCTTATAGCTGATGTAGTTGGTATTAAGTGGTCTATATAGTTTTCTAAAGGGGGCCAACTATGTACCATAGGTCTGATGTAGTTTTTAGAGTGGGTAAATGGCCAATTTAGTATCAAATGGGCTGATTGCATCTGAAAGAAAAAGGATGATTTATTATCAAATGGGATGATGGTGAAGAAAAATAATAAAACATAAGAAATTAAATAAAACTAGCTAAATTTTTAAATTTTTGAGAATGTATTTTAATTATTTATGATGTGGAGATCTTATACATCTTATGTTTTTTGATATTTTATAGAGACACTAGATATATTGGTAACTGGTAGATACATAATGGTTACTAGATCTATTGGATCCTTTGACTAATGTGAATATATCTCGACTAGTCAATTTAGGCTTTGGAGAATCATAGAGATTAGATGGATCCCTTTGTGTGTTGATCTTTTTGTCATGTTCCTTAGAGCACATGATTGGTTGACCAACACTTTTTGATTGGAAATGGATGGGGACATCATTGAGGTGTGGATTATCTAAAGTACATCCACGCATTGCTTGGGCTTTTGATAAGTAGGACACCTATGATTAATAATACACTAGAGATAGAGGCTAAGAGACAAGTGTTATCCTAGTGGACTATCTACTCAAATAGGATTCACCTTGGGTTGAGAGTGATCTTGTTCAATGTATATATTATGGATATTACAAACATTTGAAAGGTGGTGATAAAACTTATGATATCATGAGTGTTGCGTCATAAGTTAAATGACAAGGTGCCACTATATGTGATAGCCTTGTGATGGTACATATTATATTATTGATCATTCTACAAATTTGGATCTATCATTTGGGTCTACCTCATGCATGATATGTATGAGATGTTTTCTAGAGGGAAGAAGATAATGAGACCAATGATTTTTCTTAG
>JARHVA010000086.1:5562500-5585000 GCA_037957365.1 Torreya grandis
TTCAATCTCCATTCCACCCATATTCATCAATCCATTCACCTAATTACCCATGTTTTCTTCTTTCTTTAGGCAATCTCATTTAATTTAAATGTTATTAGCACAATTACCAACTTCTTAGGAAGCTCTATTTTCATAGTTATAAGTCTAAAAATAAGTTTCCATAGAGATAAATACCCTAAAGGAAATGGTTTAAAGGATATTAATAGAATACATAACTTTAATAAATTGAGAATATGATATTTTTTTAGGTATAGAAGAAATTAAATTTCACCAATAACCTAGTACAAACATTTCCCAAGAGTAGATGTATAACAAAGCATTCAATGTGTTTAGAGATGATTTTAATCAAACAAAGTGATTAGAAATCCTAGTGCCATCTAGTTACAAGAATCATAACCCTTATACTAGGGTGTGGTATATTACATAAGCACACTCAAAGTAATCAACTAATTATTTGGTTTAATTTTTTTTTTGGTGATACAATATTATTCAAATGTGAAATAAAGAGAAAATCAGGCAAATGTTAGCAAGACATATTTTTTATGGTTAGTGATTCAGAAGCCATATTAGTTTCCCTACCAAACTTATGTCTATGCCCATGGGAAAATGGTACAAGCTAACAAGGAATAATTATTACATTGTATAAGGGGTTGTTACAAGATAATAGTGTTTTTTCCTTGTAAAACAATCATTATTTCCTTTTATGTACATTAATATATAAAAATAAAAAATATTTACACTTTCTATTGAAAGTGAAGAGATTGGAATAAAGAAAGTATGGTTATTTTAACCAAAGTGGGGTAGTTTAGAAGATTTAGTAAGTTTTATACAATACATAAATAATAATTACTTTTTAAGTGATTTTAGGCCTAAGGGATGATGTCCTATTTTAATTTAATTATATTGTTTTCATATGTCATGTTCCATGATTTAAGAATTTATTTTGGATGCCCATTTTTAATTGAAATTTCCCATAATGAGATTTGAGAGGAACAACCAAGGTCTAGGTTTTCCAAGTATACAAGACTAAGGTGCTATATAATCCATAAATATCATCTACATTTGCCCCCTTCTTTAGTCTAGTAATTAAATTTCTATTTTAAAATAAAGGAATGCATATCTAGGTATGTAGAACACACCTTGTCTTTATATGTGCCCAAATTAAGTGCTTTGTTGGTGACTGACCTGAAACCAAGAGCATGTTACAATATATAATCATTTTATATAATATATAATTGAAAGTACTTTAAATATATTGAAAGTGAAAGATAAATGCTTATAAGTACACCTTTATGTCGATGTAACCACCTCAAACTTTATAAAGTTGATTTGAAAAATATGTATCATTGTAAGGCTTTGAAACTAAGATTAGGACTAATTATAAATAAATAGTGAAAGTGCATATATCCAAGGAGATAGAGAGATATAGATAAATTGGAAGTTGCATGCCCCTATCTTTAGAGCAAAAGTGAATCTCCACCTATCAATTGAGATTATCTCAATTGTGCAACATAATGATACATATAACCTAGTTTGAATGAACCAAGCCACACACACTATCAAATTGGTGAGGTTGGATGATACTATCAAGTCCAACCTAAAATCTTGGCAAGATTGAGTGATTTAATCACCTCAACCATACCAAAAGTGAACCAAATATTAAAATATATTAGCTCAATATAGTTTATAAAAGTCAAACTTATGGGTGGTGACTATTGTGGCATAAAATTTCACCTTATGAGAAGGTTCTTCAGGATATCCCACTCCTAACCACATAATGGGATCAATCATAGGCTGTGGGTATCCTATGATGGGGTTAAACCTTTAGAGAAGGCTAGTTCAACTTGGTAGATCACCTAAACTACTAATTTTGCTTGGGAAAGGGGTAGAAGAGCTACATAAAATAACTAAAAGCATAAAAAGGTGATACACCAAATTAAAATATACTTCTATTTCTCCAAAAAAACATAAGGGTATCTCAAAGATCTCTCACCCAAATAATATCTTACACTAGATAGTTTTGCATTAATGATTCCAAGTAAGGAATCCTAGATAAGGGTAAAACATAGAGGATTGGTATAACTCAGACTATAACTCCACTATGACTGAAATAACACAAAATTAGACTTGAAAACACCTTAAACCACCTACAAAAAGGAACTAAATAGAGGACAAATACCAAGGAAGAAGACCTCTTCACAAGGCAGTCATGCATAAACTATCTAAAACATAAAGTGTAGTTAAAGAGATAGGTAAAATAGATGATATTATTACTTCAAAGGATATTTATTACAAAATTTGACAGGGTTTTTCCTCATCAAATGAGAGTATATCCTAGAATGAGAATAAAATGAAAGATATATAGAAGAATAAAAGAGAAAGAGAAGAAAAAACTTTCAATCTTCAATAAATGTACTTGTAGGCCCATACTAAATAGAAGGGAGTGGTTTATTCCTTATTATATTTTTATCCTTGAGACTCACCCTTGATTGCAATTTAAGCTCTTTTTTACCTCAAAATGTCTCTTTTTCTGCCCATTGGCCTAGAAAAGGCTCTTAAAGTCTAAAACTTTTATGAATTGAGTGATGTCATCATCTAATACATGGATAAAGTATTAAAATTATATAATCTCCTTGAATTCCACACTTTATTTGACAAGACCTTCAACTCCCTCAACTTGCCTACTTGCCTTCTACACCACATCTCTACTTGATCTTCTAGAAGCCTCTAGCAACTTTATGAAGGCATGTGACTTTAAAATTTAATGATTATGGAATTTGAGGGTCCATTTGATTACCTTAATCCACATTTCTTGATTATAAATTACTTTTAATGCACTTATACAACCATTTCTAACTCCATTAGACCTACAACTTAAACCCTGACTCACAACAAAACCTAGAAATGCTTCTTTAGGAGTAATAACCACCATTTAAATCTTGTTTAAGATTTATAAGAGGTTTATATGACCTGAACATGCATATTAAAGGTGTTACTGTATTCAATACCATTTGAGGCATTCCAAAACTTGCAATTTCTGAGACTCCATTAATGGAGGTCTTCAAGCTCAACCCTTTCTTCATTGGTTGTTATAGAACAACCATTTAAGGTCATATTGACACCATGGTAGCCATTTTAGGACCTATTTAAGACTTAAATACATCCTTAACATGCATATAAGGATGAAAATAGAGTTTTTGGCCTCTTTCAAGATTTGAAACAATGGTGGAAACCTCCATTAGACCTGTAAACATGACAAACTTCATTAGAAACCTTGGGTTATTCACCCTTTAGCTTAGAAAATAACAATATAAAAATATTGGTAAGGTAAATTAGTGCCATATAAAATTAATTTTGTTCTAATTATTCATTATACATGCACACAAAATTTCAGCTCTTGATTCCAAGTATAACTCTTAAAAATGCAATCTTTGCACTTTTTTGAGCTCTCCAAGCCAATACGGTTGCTTGGAAGTGATTTTATCCTCATGAAGAAAATTTTTGATTTTTTTAATTTATATTATGATTCAATAATACCTTTAAATTATTTATACACATTATAAAATCAAGTTTTGCCTTTGGAAAGACCTAGAACACTCAATTCCAACTCTATGTGTGAGCAAGCAAGTGAGAATCCTTGAAATGATTTTTTAGTAAACATTTAATTTGATATTTTATATATATTAAAGTAAATTATTGAAATTAAATCATAACTCAATTTAAAATTTCAAGTCATTTAATTGGGTAGAACTAAAAATATGCATCTTTTGGGGTTGCCTCAACTTGCCTTGTCTCATTTATGAACATGTGTAACTCTGAGTTTTAGCATTTTCTTGAGATTTATGAGGTCCCAAGATGTAATTAATTTTTAATTAGGACAATTATGTACCATAAAAACTATTTCAATATTTTTTTTTCATTTTTAACCATAAATACCACCTAGAATCACCAATTTAGACCTTTAACACACTTAGAAATTGAGAATTATGGAACCTAGAGAGAAAGAATTAAGCATATATTAACATATATGAGGTATATATACTTAATTATTTTTTAATTTGAAAATTTAATGTCACATTAAAATATTCAAATAATTATATAGCATCATCTAATCCTTTAAAACTCACAAAAACTCCTTTTCCAATTGTCCCCACTTGCATATTAAAACCTTAAAACTTTCAAATTTGAACTTATCCACTTTATTCATAAATTTTTTGATTAATTAATGTGTATAAAGGTCATATTTTCCACATAATATCTCACATAACATTTTTTTAAAATTAAATAACTCAAAAAATGTAATTCAACTCCTAAAACTAAGTTGTGAGGGTTTAAGAAGGGTTTTACTCCTTCACGATTGTTCATAAATTTATAGGCATATATATTTTTATAAATGTATTAAATTAATTTAAAACAACCCAATAAAACTTCACCAATAAAATCAGCCTCTATTTCAACCCTCAAAGCATGTATTGAGCAAGTAAAAACTCACTTCGAACTTGTAGTTGCAAGCTTAGCCAAGAGAGTGCAATTTTGAGCCAAAAACCAAAATTCATTTTGAAAAGTATTGAAAACTTATTAAATGTTTTAAAAACCATTATAATACATATAATATCTCACTCCATGTTTCTCTATCCTCACTTATGGTCAAAACCTCTTAGACCACCTGTAGGTGGTGAGAGGCTTCTTAAGGCTTGAGATAGGTTTCTTGCTCTCCATCTTGATTGAGGTCTATAATGGTTATTAAAACTATATATTACTCTTGGGATTATTTATTTATTTATTTTTGACCCTAATTAACCCATATATCACACAAAATATCCTTTAATTATCCTTAGAAGACCTAAAATTTTCTAGGTATGGAGGTGTACATGGTGGTCTCAAGATAGTTTAGGCTTCTCAAGATATTTTAGAATACATAAGTGATTTAATGATTTCCTGTGTCTCCTCATAAAAATTAATAATAATTTTTTATGGAGATCAAGACACCTTTAACCCACTTGTGTAAGGCATTTAGACCTTCAACGTTTATTAAAATCCATTAATAGAGGTTGCCAAAAAACCTTCTTGAGTATGGTGATTCCTTTACCATATTTGGTAATTATAACTCATTTATATTAGGTTAATTAAACTTATAAATGTATCTAACATTAATTCCATTACCTTAAACCATTAATTTGAGTTCCACTTCTTTCCTATACGCTTATAGGTGATCATTTTCTCTCAATTTGAGGCTTAATTATCTACAGTCTTGCATTTTTTTATGATAGTCACACCTAAAAATGATTGTAAAGGCCTTCGGTAAGAAATTAAAGACACTTCATATTATTTAAAAATACAATCAAGTTGTTTTACTGAGTAAAACCCACAAAATCTTATTCAATCATGCTTTTAAGAAGGCCAAAATTACATCCTTCTTCACTAAAACATCTCTCCTCCATTCAAAATGACTTTAAATGGTATAAAACATGTTTTAAGTGGTTAAATTATCCAAAATTAGGTGAAGGAAGTCAAAACAAATTTGTATTATTCAAAAATCCCAACACTCACTTAAAAGTTTCTATTTGAAGGCTCTTAAAGTCATCTAGTGCACTTTTGGTGTATTTTGGGTAGTTTGGCTCCATAAGACTCCATTTTTGACTTTATGAAAGATCTAATTTGGTGATCACCTTTTATTATTTCACATACATGGAATTATATTCTCAAACACCTTAGAAACTAGTTAGATACTTTGCATAGATCCTAAAAACCCATTTTTAGGCCTTTACCTTAAAGTCTCCAAATTTACCTTAAACCTTGTTAAAGCTTCACAAGAAGGCTGAGAACATGAATTAGGGACATGAACCTTATATCTTCTCTTCACAATTTTATCATCCACTAAAATAGGTTCCTAAGAGAGTTTAGTTTACCATGCCAAGACCAGTCAATACTGTGCACTGCATCATCAAGTTATGATTAGAAAGAGACTAGTCATCAAGACAAAAAGGGGTCACTGAATAGCTTGTGATAACGGTAAATTCCACTTAGGTAAAAAATTTATATGCAGGCCAATTTTGGCCAATAGTGACATTCCCTAAGAATATTCTAAAATCTGAAATTGATTTGGATTTTAAAATATTAGGCACAAATTTCATAGTATATGCACCTTAGATATGTATCATGCTAAAATTATGTATAACAATGGTACCAATGTATATAATTATACCAAAATTATGAATATAAATCATATAACTATGTAAGTGTGGATAGCATGATTCCAAAGTATTTCCCCATTATATATAGAGAAATCTGAAAACTGATATAAGTACTAATGTGGAGAACATGTTTCCAAAACATGTTCCCACTATAATATAAAGATGTTGAATATTGAATAAGTGTGGAGAACATGCTTCCAAAGCATGCCCCCACTAAATCTAAAAATTATGAATGTGTGAAAACTATGCCTATATTACATTACCCCACTATGTTTGAAAACTATTTCAAGTGTGGATAACATGCCTCTATGACATGCCCCCACTAATATCCCCCCCACTTAGGTGAGGGGAATATAGGAACTAGTAATTAACTCACATAAAAAGGATAAGATAACTATGTAATTTTTGAATGTAACCATACAATAGATAGAAGGAACATGTCTAGGTAGATATGGTAGTGAATCTCATATAACCAATGTGATCATATGAAGGACTAATATACATGATAAGGATCATGGCAACATATATATAGTAACAATACAAACTCAACAAGCAAGCAAACAAACACACAAGATCACTCAAAAGTAATTCAAAATAAAATGATCCAAAGAGACCACAAACAAGGGGCATGTTCAAATTTTACACAATCAAAGGGAAATGACTTAGTCAAATTTATATAAAATCAAGGATGAGATATTCAAATTCCCATAAAACAAACAATGACATGAAAATTTCAAGTCAAGCATACATAGGAATGGTGGCCAAAAGTAAAGGAATATATTCAAATGTATGAATAAGTAAGATAATAACAAGGCAAGGCACTCAAGAAAGTACATAAAATAAAGCATAAGTAACCAACATAAGCATATCATAATAGCTCATGGATAAAATGTGTTGGCAAAAAATTTTAAGTTCATATCATATGAATTACCCTATGAAAGATGTGATCATGTATAAAGGCATGTGTAAGTATATATACAAGCTCAAACATGATAATTAAATAAGATCATCAAACCATATATCATGTGTGTATCAATATCAAAGAATTATATTCCCCCAATGTCTTATCATGTCAAAATTTCATAAGAATCAAATGGTCATAGTGTAACTTTATTTTTAGAAAATAAATTAGTGGTGTTATTACTATATCAAGGATATCATTGCCCTTAATGGCACCTAGATTGGGAGAAACACTTAAAAAACTTTGAAAGATGGAACTTAGAAAAAAATATAGGAACACAAAGGTCATGTTGATACCATCATAGAAATAGTTTGAGAAATTTTACATAGGAGTACAATTACACTACACTCCAAGAATCCATAAATATGCAAAGAGAGACAATGTACAAGTCTAGGACCTAGAATGTTTTAACTTAAAAGAATATGATGATACTATAATTTGTCTCATCACAAGCACAATGTAGTTAGACATGTGAATTATAAATTTTAATAATCATGTGAGAAGTATAATTTTACATTTAAAATTCATTGTACCTTCCAAATAATTATCTTTGAACACCAAAATTCATTTTATAAATATATAAAATTTAATCTAAATTCATTCAATTATCCATTTGATATCAGTGTCAAATTATTGTATGGATTGTATGTCACTACTCAAGATGCCATTGCTCAATTTTATGATTAATAATACCTTCACACACATCCTTTCTCTAGTATAAAATTTAGAGATTATAGTTTTATAATTGTCATAATTTAAATTTATATTGTTTGTAACTATATTTAGGTTAGTACATTGTTGGTTTGGGTTATCCCCTATATTACAACATTTCTTTAGATAATAGATAAATTTATGATATTTATAAAATTTAAACAAGTCATATCAGCCATTTAAAAATTAAGACTTTAGTTTTGTAATAAAGATCAGATTAAAATATTAAATTTAAATCATTTGGAGATGTCAACATTTCATAAGCATAAAATTGTCAAACTGTAATGCTAGTTTTTTGAAGATAAATAAATGGCATTAGAACTATATTAAGGAGATCATGTCCCTTAATGACACTAGGATGGTGAGAATCCTTTATTAATCTTTGAAAGACATAACTTAGGACAAAATGTAATAACCCAAAGGGCATGTTGATACTATCATAAAAATAGGTTGATAAATTTTATTCAACTATGCATGAAAATGACAAATAAGTAATATAATTAGTTGATTTTGATGCTAAAATGGTGTTGTATCTAGAATATGTATGAAAAATGTGGAAGATAGTTTTATAACAGCCATCAGATTCTATATCTAACACTTTTAGTGATCTAAACCCTAACATCAACCTTAGATGGTTACATCGATGCTATTATCTAGGTTCGACACAAGTGTCTTGTATAGAATACTTGCTAAAAATATATATGACCACCTATATTATTTTGGTTTTGACTTTTCATTCACTCTAGTACATTCAAATATGGGTCACAGAGTTTTGTTCCTCATGACTTTCAAAAACCCTAGTTATTCATCTTCATAGTGATCTTGGAGGAAAATGGATTAGTGGTCACATGGTGTTGAGTTAACCCCAAAGACCCCATTACTAGAGGGTAATTCCAATATAGATAATACTTTGAAGAGGGCCTCATACTTATTTAATTATACCCTATGTGTTAGTTTGTGTGTGAATCATAAAATGTGTACAAACCAAGTACAATAGTGACCTAGTTTGTAACTTGGAAAATTGGGCTCTTGGGATGATCCTTTAGTATTTTAGACATGTAGATATGTTTTACCTATGACTAGTATGGAAGTAGAAAAGATTTATTTAATTGAATGCCTTATATAATGTTTTTGATAAGTTTCCTTAGTCTCTTTCATCTTTGACTAGGTGTTGCTAGGTGAGGAATGTGTGATGGTTCATCTTGTATTTATATCAATACCTTTGGAGTAATAAATCACATTAACTTAATTAGGTCAACCATTAGGATATGTTTCATTTGTAAATTAGATGAATTTATGGCATTGGACACTTGAATCAGGTCAAGACACTAATGTTGATGTTAGTGTATATCCCTAATGTAAGTTTCCAAGGAAAAAGAATATAGGTACGTGCTCAAAACTTACAAATATGGAAGATAAGTATATTTTAAGCATTCTAGGCAAGATAAAAATAAGAATATTCAGACTAAGAGGTATAGGCCAATGGCACAAGCTAGAGTAGATATGAGATTTATAGAAATGAGAAAGGCCCAAAATTGAGAAGAACATCCAAAGTCTAGGTTTTCTAAGTGTACAAGACTGAGGTGTTATATATTCCATAAATATAATCTATATTTCCCCCTTTAATCTAGTAATTAAATTACTAGTGTAAAGGAAAGTAATGTTTACCTAAGTGTGTATAACACACCTTGTCTTTGCGTGTGCCCAACTTAAGTGTTTTATTAGTGACTAACATACAACCAAGAGCATGTTATAGTATAAAATTAGTGCATATTATATGTGATTAAAATTACTTGAGATTGAAATAAAAAGTTTTAGGATTATATGTGTTTTGATGTAACCACCTTGCCTATTGACAAGTTAATTTTAAAAATATGTATCACTTTAAGGCTCTAAAACTAAGATTAGGAAAAATATAGATCAATATTTAAAATCATAGATATCAAAGATGAGAGAGAGAGAGAGAGAGAGAGAGAGAGAGAGAGAGAGAGAGAGAGAGAGAGAGAGAGAGAGAGAGAGAGAGAGAGAAAGAAAGAGAGAGAGATTGGTAGGCCCATTCCCCCAACCTTGGAACAAAAGTGAGTTGTCATTTAGAAGTTTAGATTAGCTCAACCATACAACCCAATGATAGCTATAACCTAGTGAGGATAGATGATAAAATAAACTCCAACCTAAAAACTTATCAAGATTGAGTGGTTGATATCAAAAATAGAACCAACTAATGTAGTATATTGTCTCAATAAATTTATTAAAAGTTTGTGGGTATTGGTAAGAATTTTTTTATCATGTGGTAACAATCCATAAGTGTTTTGGAATTTAAGATTTATTTTAATTTTGTAATATTAAGCACAAATTTGATAACATATATACCCTATATATGTCTCATGTTGAAACTATGTATAACAATGGTACCAATGTGAATTATTATGCCACAATTATGAATTTGAATCATGTAACTGTATAATTTGGCCAATTTAGATAAATGTGTTAGTATTGAGAACATGATTCCAAATCATTCCCCCACCATATATGGAGAAATTTTAAAACTAATATAAGTACCAGTGTGGATAACATGTTTCCAAAACATGCCCCCATTGTAATCTAGAGATGTTGAACATTGAATAGTTGTGGATAACATGATTCTAAAGCATTCCCCTATTGAATTTGAAAATTGTGAATATATGGAATCCATACCCATATGACATGCCCCCACTAAATATAAAAACTAATATAAGTACCATATATTTAATGACTTTGGATAAAATTCTTCCAAATCATGCCCCCACTAAATCTGTAAACTATGAATGTGTGGAAGCCATTCTCATATGACATGCCTCTAGTGAATTTGAAAATGGATATAACTACCATATATTGAATGAGTGTGGAGAACATGATTCTAATTCATGCCTCCATTAAATCTATAAACTATTCCAAGTGTGCATAACATTCATCTATGACATGCCCCCACTAATATGCCCCCCCCCATTTGAGGTGAGGGAAAAATAATAACTATTAGATACTTGACCTCAAAAGGATAAGATAATTGTATTATCTATCAATGTAAACATGTTACATATATAAGGAACATGTCTAGGTAGATATAGCATTGAATCACATAGAACTGATGTGATCATATGAATGCCTAAGATACATGATAAGGATCATGAAAACATCTAGATAGTAACAATACAATCTCAACGAGAAAACAAACAAACACAAGAACACTCAAAATCAATTCAAAAGTCAATGGTCCAAGGAGATCAAAAATAAAGAGAATGTTAAAATACCACACAATCAAAGGGACATGACTTAGACAAATGTACATAAAATAAATAATGACATATGTAAATTTCAATGAAAGTATACGTAGGCACATAGGCCAAAAGTAAAGGAGAAAATTTAAATGCTCAAACATAAGATACAATAGAAAGGCAAGACACTCAGGGAAGTGCATAAATTTAAGTATAATCAATTGATATAAACATGTCATAGAATCCTATGGATCAATGTGTCAGGAAAAAAATTCAAGTGAATAACATATCAAGTACCCCATGTAAGATATAATCATGGGTAATGGCATGTATAAGTACATATGTAATCTCAAACATGATAATGTAGAGTGATCATTGAATCATATAACCTATTTTTATTAATATAAAATAAATGGATGCCCCTAATTTCCATGTGACATGAGTAGAGGGAAAGGCCAACATCTGAAAATAAGAGTAGATCATGTATCTATGTATGCTTGTATTACATGTATCACACTTAAGTATAAGTGTGACACATATGTGTGTATGTAGGAGTAACTGAGTATGCTATCCATCAACATGGAAATAACACACATATGCTAAGGAGTTAATAGAACATGTAGGTGCCACATTGTTTTTTGAGTTTGTAAATGTTTTTGATTTTTTGGTGTTTGTGGAATATTTGAAAAGGAAATATTATCCTATGATTAAATCAAATGTATGGTCATATCAATCTCCCCACTATGAACCAATTGTAATGATCTTATGACATTTTGGAGGAGCATGTATAGGCTTGATATATATCACATTAGTGTCAGTGATGCTTTGCATATGTAAAATAAGACTCAATGGTTGTGTAATAGTAGTAGGAATAATAGGATTAGGGTTTATGGAACCCATCATTGAGTTATATGTGGTTTATTTTTAATATTAGTAATGGTAACATGTGTAAGTTCTGTAGATATTGTGACATGGCTATATGATCCACTATATGTCTATGATGTAATGGTATCTTGAGTAATATCTACCTAATAAATGGGATTACTTGTTTCTTACCCTTTTGGGGAGAATCAAACTTAGTAGGCTTGGTAATTAACTATTTGGGTATAAGTTTTTCTTGTTCCATAGGATGCTCATATATAATTTTGGAAATTGTAACACACCCATGCACTCCAAAAGGTACTACTCAAATTATATAGATCTAAGGTCTTCCAAATATTATACCAAAGATTCATGTCAATGATATGATTGAAAAGTTAGTGACCAGATGTGTAGGACTATTCTATAAAAGGAGGTAAATCTAACCAAAAACCTTTTGACAGGTCCCATTGAATGATCTAATTGGTATAATAGAAGGATGTAAATAATTATGAGTATAACCTAAGTGTGTAAGTCATGTCATGGTGATAATGTTATTACTTTAACCATTATCAATCATAACAATAAATATAGAGTTTTTATCAAGGTATGATCGAATGAATAAAAAATGAATATTAGAGTCATAATCCTTACTCTTAGTGTCATTAAAATTAATAGTCTTTGAACCATATGAGCTATATGTCATGTGTAAGTAAAAATAATCCCATATAGTGGGTTTCTATAATGTTGTGGAGGAGGATGTGAATTATATTCCATTTGAACTTTTGGTTCTTTTTTAAAATGGCCTTTGAAAGGATTATTAAATATTTTATGTTTATGGTGATCACTAGGTTGTGAGCCTAATTCCTTTAAAGGATACTAAAATCTAAATTTTTGGTCATTAATAAGATCTTGGATCTTGTACTTCAAGGTAAATGATATACTCATAGATTGCCCTAGTCCTTTATGATACCCATAATAAGTATTTAAATCATATCTTTTGAGTAGAGGCTGACTCATATCAACCTTGATAGGATGAGGGAGAGATATAAGTTGGCATCTAGTACCTATAGGAGTAATTAATCTGGGGGCTCAAGTAAATGTGCAAATTTTCTCCTTAGTGCATTAGTTAATACAAGTTGATTAGGTTTGCATTAGATAAGACAAGTTGATTAGGTTATTATGAAGCTATGTTAACTATGGTTGTTATTTCCTTTTTAGGCTTAGGAGGTTTTACCTTATAGCTTAGCTTAATTGTAAATTTAATACTAGATGTAAAATGAAACTAGTGTGTTTGCTATATAATTGATCTTATTCAATTACATAAGCTTCATTTCATTATCTTGTATAACATCACATAAGTCATATAATTATTTAAAATTATTAAAAATAATGGATTCATGTAATGCACCAAGCAAAATTTATTTTAATATGTCTTTTAATTCCTTTTCTACCATAAGATTGATCATTTTAGCTAGCATTATCTTATATCTCAAGACATATTTATCGATAGGTTCATTGGTTCCTTGTTTGATTTTGTCAATTTGATCATAGGAAACATTTTATAAAATATTAATGGAAAAGTGTGATAAAAAGTGGTCTACAATTGGGTTTGAATCCTTTTACAAATTATAGAGGTAAATCATAGAACCACCTCAAAACATAGTCCTTGAGGCTTTTTGGAAATGATTTGGTCAAAAGTTTATCATTGGAGTCATAGTCAATTCTTTCTACATAAAATGGTCAAATATGTTTTTCAATATCACCCTTGATATCATAAAATGTGAACTTAGGTGAAACAAATCTAGTTGACAAAGGGTGCAAAGAGATCTCAAATGAAAGAGGGTTATGCAACACACCTTACGAATCTATAACATGAGGGGATTTTATAGAATTTTGTTCAATATTTGTACCTTGTATTTCAAGTTCTTTATAACTTGAAGGAGTGATTGAATTGTATGCCCAATGGGATTTAGATTAAAAATTTGAGTAGTTACCAAAGGGGACGTAAACATGTTTTGAGTAGTAACAAGCATTGAATTTGATATTTATTTGAAACAATGGATAATTCCATGAGAGATGTAGCAATAGTAGATTCAAGAAAGAAAGGTTTAAACACTTAATCCATGCCCCCACTAGATGTAAGTGGATTGATGGGTGTGGTCTCAATGATATTAAATTCTATAAAATCACCATGACTAGGTGAGGTATCCTTAGTTTTATCTTGTTTACTTATTTCATCTCTTGTAACATACTAAAATACATCAATTAAGTCCTTGTTATTGTTGAGATGAGTAATCAATGCTTCTTTATCTTTAAGTTGGAATTAGGTTTTTACACTAACATTTTACATTGCATCAAAAATGAAATTATTTAAAATTTCAATAAAGTACAACAATCAAGAAAAAACAAAAAAAATAATTGATGCAAGGTTTTATGTTCAAATATCAGGTTCACCAAATGTTTAACCCTAAAATGGATAAGGGGATATGATCCTATCCTTTTTTGTATAAGGGTTAATAATATATAAATGATAATGCACAAGGGTGATAATCAAAACTACAAAAGGCCAATTGGGTTATAAACTCATATATAAGCATAAAATAAATTTATTATGCTAAGTATAGACTAATTATAGAAAGTACAACTAAGCTATGCATGGATATGGCAAATAAATAATAAACCTAGCTATTTCTCATGCTAACACAGTGTTGGATTTTTAACAAGAAGGAAACAAGATAAAAGATATGTTGACCATTTTTTGCCCAATACGCCAAAAATTGGCCAACTTCTATCCTTGATGTTCTAGGCCATTTCATTTTTCAATTTTGCATGAATCTATTCATTTCTATAGACTCTACAGAGTTTCTACGGACTCTGTAGGTCTAAAATCTACAAACTTTGTAGGTCTCAATCTATGGACTCTACAAGTCTAAATCTATGGATTCTGCAGGTCTAAATCTATGGACACTATAGGTCTAAAATCTATAGCTCTGTAGAGCTTAGATTTCTATGAACTTCATAAATATTCTACCGACTTTGCAAGTTAGTCTTTTGGCACACGAGGAATTAGTTTCAGAAAATGTTGGGTTTTTACAAGGCTTCTTCAGGCTCTTGTCTAAAGAATTTTACAAGGAAGGTTGGCAATGTTGAGCCATTGAATCAGTTCAATGCCTTGGTTTAAATTAGCCTTGGTTCAATCTTTTGGTTCAACCATTGGTTCAATGTTTAAGTTCAATAGCTTTTGGTTCAATTGGCTAGTTCAACGCTTAGTTCATCAGCTAGTTCAATGCTTAGTTCATTGGTAAAGTTCAACAAAAGTTCAGCACAAGGTTCATCGACAAGTTTAAATGGCTTCAGGTTCAACATTTGGTTCAACCACTTGGTTCGGTGTACAGTGTTGAACCATTGAACCGATTCAATGGACTAGTTCAATGTGTTAGTTCAAGATGTTGGTTCAATCATTCAGTTCAATGTTTTGTTTAACCACTTGGCTTGGCGCATAGTGTTGAACTATTGAATTGGTTCAATGAGTGGTTCAAGCAAATGGTTCAATGGGTTGGTTCAATGAGGCATCCTAAAGCTGAAGGGTAGGTGCCCTTGTAGAGGGTAGTTTTTAAGTCAAAGAGCCCTTGCAGAGGGCAAGGAGCTTTTCAAAGGCAGCTAAAGGGGTCAATTTTTTGGAATTTTATTTAAGTCAAAATTTCTTTAGACTTTTTGTCTAAAGAAATTCATAGAAAGGCCACTAGTTCAAAGTGAAAGACCTCATCAGTTTAAAATAGCTAATTTTCATGAACTTTTGTCCACAAGGAAAACCCTGAAGTAAGACCTAATGAACTTTGCCAAGGATGGTGATGTCTCAAAAACTATCAATTTCAAAGAGATGAATTAACCATTATTTTTAAAGTGATGACGGGTGCACAGATGTCAATTTTAAGGTACTGAAGTAGCCATTTGTTTTGAACTACTTGAGTGCCAACCATGGAAGGAGCCCAAGGAATGTAGCGACCCACTAGAAGATTGCCCCTAAGGGCTGAAGGAACAGAGGGAGATAAATCAGGATGAAGACAAGATGCAAAAAGGACAAAGCATCCAAGTGACAAAGGGAAGGTGATTTGTTTCTAGTTGATTACCAAATGGCATTAATAGTAAATAGCATGGCCCAAGGGGACAAACTATAGTCTGTTTATAGGTCTCTTCTAAAGAATGACATCAGTAATAGTGATTTCCTCTTCCCAAGGTATAGAATGCACATGGCCATATTGTAAAAAAGAGCACCAAAATCTTTCCTAGGAACCACCAAGTTCTCTTCCTCTTTCTATATATTGTAAAAATTCTCATTTGAGAAGGATCCTCTCTCAGCCTTAAGGCAAAACTCTGCCCAAAAATCTCTCAAGCTTGTAAGGCAAAGCTCTACCAGATTTTGCCTTCAATCAAGACTTAGCATTTTTACCTCCATCTGGACTTGCAGTTTAAATGCTTTGTGAAATCTTTATTTGTAGGTCTATAAGAAGTGTCTCTAGATGAATATAGGTGCCTTTGAATAGGCTGTCAAAGTGTGTCTCAGAACACCTTTGCTTGTTCCTTCCTCCATGTACTTCCATGGACCCTTGGCTAACTATTATAGTAGAGCTTCCCACTTTAGATGAAGTTTATGGGTGCTTCTTCTTGGTGAAAATCTTATGTTCAGGCTAGGTGGGTCACATTTTATGGTGTATCACCTTTCCATTTTTAGGCTTAGGTTCTATTTTTAACATTTCTCTCCCCTTTTTTGTCCCCCCCTTTTTTCATTTTTTATTTGTTAGCAATAGGAGAAACTAGGGCCTAAAATATACATCAGAGGGAGCTAGCCCTTATCTAGAAACTCTCCCTTCCATCTTCACTAGTCCCATAGGCGAGAGGGGATTTACCATTATTGTGTGTGGAAGGGCAAGAATTTAACCTCCTACCCCCAGGTGAAAATCCACTGCATCAACAATTTTGGCACACCTGATGGGACCAACTAGGATAGGTTTTGTCTAAAGAGTTGAAGAATTTTTAGTGTGTTCTTCAACCAACTTGCCTTTAGAGGCTTTTGCATCAACACCAATGGTGACTCTGAGTTGAATCAGCTAGTTAAGTAGCCTGGTGCCATCATAAATCTTTATATATATATATATATATATATATATATATATATATATATATATATATATATATATATATATATATATATATATAATTCCTTTGCACAAAATCATGGACCTTGTTTTCCTTCATATGACTTTGATCAGACTCAGAATTTTCATGTAATCACCTCAAGCAGCCCTCCTAGTTGCCCTTCAATAATAAGGGAGGTGGTGCTAGAGTTTGAGAAGTAGGTAATGGAAATCGATAGACCAGATGAGCAGTATGACTATTAGCAGGAGCTAATGTATAAAGAGGTGTGTTTATTTAGGCAAGTTGAGGCCTTGAAATCTATGGAGGAGGAGGTAGCAAAATGGAGGAATCCATTCATTCAAGGCAGTCAGCCTTGCACACCCCCTCCTATCCTAAAGAAAGCCCCCTCTTGTACAAAAAATCCTTTCTATCAGATGGCACTTGCTCACTCTAGTTCATCTAATGCATCTACTCTCAATCCCATGCACTTAGCTTTCCAACATCAAAGGGCATTAGAACAAGCCCCATGGAGATTAATCTTCTCGATTCTTTATATTGTGAATCTTCCATTGGGTGGAATACCATGAGCCAACATGTCCCTCTTCTAGAGACTCTTCCAGTGCATCAATAGTATCTTCCTAGCATTCCTCAACCTCTCTAAGTCCTTCAACATGATGTGTAGATTCTAATTTGGAGGAAGGAATGCCAGGAACCAACCCAGAGCCTTGAAGAGGATGATGCTGGTGACCTCCAAGAAAGACTCTTTCAGGATAATCTAGCCAAGCAAATTGAAGTTTTAGAGACTAGTATGAGTTTACTTCATGAAAGAGAGATAGAACTTTTAGACCTTATGGAGGAGCCCCAAGACCTTGGAAAAAACAAAGTTGTTGCCTGTTCATAGGAGCAAAATTCTAATTCTGAGATCCTAAACTGGGAAAAAATGGTAGAATCATGGGGAAGGAAGGAGAAGGAAGGTTTTTTTCAAAACCTTGAAGAATATGGGGTTGTCCCTACTCATGATAATGCTGGTGACCTCCAAGAAAGGCTTTTCCAAGAGGATATGGCCAGGAGAATTGTAGAGTTAGAATCCAAAGAGAGATTAATCAGCCAACATGTGATGGATGGTTCAAACCCAATGGCACATTTTATGTCTAAACACACCCCATCTACACACTTCCTAGAGAGCTATCAAGCCATACCTGATATAGATGAAGTGTTGACCAAGTGGAAGGAGGAGAATCATTTGATTCTAGCTCAAGGACTGCCTCCTCTTCCACATGTTTTTTCCACTTCACCCCTTCTCAGGGAGGAACCTATTCTATAAGAAATGAGTGAGGAGTAGAAGACCCAATCTACAGTTTCCTAAGAGGCTATCATGAGTGACAATGAAGAAGAAATCATCATTGATGCTCTTTGTGAAGGCATCATCAGCAATGGAGAAGATGCAGGTCTTACATACATGCATATGTTCTAGTAATATGAAGAGGAACATAAGCATGGTAAGCTCTCTCCTCCTTTATTTGATGAACTTCCTTGTTGCTTCGATGAGGAGGATGACTATGCTAAGGAGCTAGAGTTGGAGGAGGATTAGGAAGATATCATTGAATAACTAGATATCCTGATCTTTGAGGAGGAAAAGGATAGGCTGGTCTTCCTTAAGGAAAGACTCGAAGAAGAAAGTTTCAAACAAAGAGGTGATGTCTTATGGGATGAGCAGTCAATTTATGATTCTATTTTAGACATCACCATAGTCACCCTTCTTCAAGAAGGCCTTGAGGGAGTAGAGGATGAGTTTGACATGTTTTTCAACGAAGCAAAAGGGAACAAATCAAACCATGATGCACTACAAGGGAGCTATACATATTAAAGGACTAACGGTGATAAGCCAACAACCATTGATTTCTTGGTGATATGCACCAGCATGAAGGATCAGCATTCAACAAGCTTCCAAGAACAAATAGAGTACACATATGTTGGGAGCATGTTTGAATCTAATCCACTTAGATGCAAGCCAATCTAGGTGACAAGCAAGAGGAGTAGGTCACTAAATCTCATTTTCATTTAGTTACTTACCTGGCACCATAAGTCTTCTTGCTAGGGAGGGGACTTGATAATTTTTCCCTTTGATCTAGGAATGAAGTAGATATACCTAGTTAGTTGTATATAGTAGTTTGCTTTCAATTTCTTTTCCTACTTTCCCTAAGTGTAGTTTGCATAGGTAGTGGTTTTAGCCTTGTGTGTGTTTCCCTTTGTGTGTGGGGTAAAAAGCTTCATGTTTGATTCTTGGATCTTTGGGGTTGTTTCTAACCTTTCTTCAAAGTTGCATCTGACTTTGTGCCCAATGGACTACAAGGCAACTAGTCTTTAGGCATAGCAGGCATGCTTCCCTTGGGAGTCACTAATTTGTTGAACATTTTTTCCCAACAGGCCAAAAATCAGTCCCCTTCTATCCTTACTATTCTAGGTCATTTCAATTTTCAATTTTGCACGAATATGTTCATTTCTATGGACTCTACATAATTTCTATAAACTCTGCAGGTCTAAAATCTATGGACTCTATAGGTCTAAATCTATAGACTCTGCAGGTCTAAATCTATGGACTCTATAGGTCTAAAATCTATGGACTCTATAGATCTTGGATTTCTACAGACTTCACAAATTTTTTACCAACTCTACAGGTTAGTCTTTTGGCACATGAGGAATCAATCTCAGAAAGTGCTAGGTTTTTACAAGGCTTCTTCAGGCTCTTGTCTGAAGAATTTTACAAGGAAGGTTGGCAGTGTTGAACCATTGAATCAGTTTAATGCCTTGGTTCAAATCAGCCTTGGTTTAATCACTTGGTTCAACCATTGGTTCAACATTTTAGTTCAACAGGTTTTGGTTCAATCGGCTAGTTCAACACTTAGTTCATCGGCTAGTTAAGTGCTTAGTTCATCGGCAAAGTTCAACAAAAGTTTAGCACAAGGTTCATCAGCAAGTTCAAAAGGATTCAGGTTCAACATTTGGTTCAACCACTTGGCTCAGTGTGTAGTGTTGAACCATGGAACCGGTTCAATGGACGCATTGGTTTAACACATTGGTTCAATCATTCGGTTCAACATTTGGTTCAACCACTTGGCTCGGTGCATAGTGTTGAACCATTGAACCGATTCAATGAGTGGTTAAAGAGAATGGTTCAATGGGTTGGTTCAATGAGGTGTCCTAAAGCTAAAGGGGAGGTGCCCTTGCGAAGGGTAGTTTCTAAGTCAAAGAGCCCTTGCGGAGGGCAAGGAGCTTTTTAAAGGTAGTTGAAGGGGTCAATTTTTCATAATTTTGTTTAAGTCAAAATTTATTCAGACTTTTTGTTCAAAGGAATTCCTTCATACAAAAAGTCTGAAGAAATTCACAAAAAGGCCACCAGTTCAAAGCTAAAGACCCCGTTAGTTCAAAACGGCCAATTTTTCATGGACTTTTGTCCATGGGAAAAATCCCAAAGTAGAAAAGTTGTAGAAAAGACCCAACAAATTTTCCAAGGATGGTGACATCCTAAAAACTATTAATTTCAAGGAGATGAATTAGCCATTGTTTTTAAAGTGATGATGGGTGCATGGATGTCAATTTTAAGGTAGGGAAGTAGCCATTTGTTTTGAACTGCTTGAGCACCAACCATGGAAGGATCCCAAGGAATGTAGTGACCTGGTAGAAGATCGCCCCTAAGGGCTGAAGGAGCAGAGGGAGACAAATTAGGAAGAAGACAAGATGTAGAAAAGGACAAAGCATCCAAATGACAAAGGGAAGGAGACTATTTCTTACTGATCACTGAACAATGTGAATAATAAATGGCATGGCTCGAGGGGACAAACTGTAGTCTATTTATAGGCATCTTCTAAAGAATGACATTAGCAATAGTTATTTCCTCTTCCCAAGGTTTAGAATGCACAAGGCCAGATTGCAAAAAAGAGTGCCAAAATCTTTCCCAAGAAGTACCAAGTTCTCTTCCTCTTTCCATATATTGTAAAAATTCTCATTTGAGAAGGATCCTCTCTCAGCCTTAAGGCAAAACTCTGCCCAAAAATCTCTCAGGCTTGTAAGGTAGAGCTCTACCAGATTTTACCTTCAATCAAGACTTAGCATTTTTACCTCCATCTAGACTTGCACTTTAAATGCTTTGTGAAATCTTTTTCTGTAGGTTTGTTAGAAGTGTCTCTAAAGGAATATAGGTGCCTGTGAATAGGCTGTCAAAGTGTGTCTCAAGACACCTTTGCTAGTTCCTTCCTCCCTGTACTTCTATGGACCCTTGGTTTATTGTTGCAGAAGAGCTTCCCACTTCAGATGAAGTGTATGGGCTCTTCTTCCTGGTTAAAAGTGTATGTTCGGGCTGGGTGGGTCACATTTTTTGGTGTATCACCTTTTCATTTTTAGGGTTAGGTT
The DNA here is from genome assembly GCA_037957365.1 of Torreya grandis. Taxonomy (NCBI): domain Eukaryota; kingdom Viridiplantae; phylum Streptophyta; class Pinopsida; order Cupressales; family Taxaceae; genus Torreya; species Torreya grandis. The sequence continues at coordinate 5,584,025 of JARHVA010000086.1, forward strand.
ATATTTTTAGCATCTCTCTCCCCCTTTTCATCCCCCCCCCCCTTTTTTCATTTTTTATTTGTTAGCAGTAGGAGAAACTAGGGCCTAAAAGATACATCAGAGGGAGCTAGCCCTTATCTAGAAACTCTCCCTTCCAGCTTCATCAGTCCCATAGGTGAGATGGGAGTCTCCATTATTACCTGTGGAAAGGTAGGAACTTGGCCTCCGGCCCCCAGGTGCAAATCTAGTGCATTAACAAGATAATTATGGAACAATCATTCATATTATAGATGTTACACTTCTAGTGATTTGGACATTAACATCATCTTGGGATGATTGTATCGATGCTACTATCTGAGTTCAATGGAAGTGTCCTATATGAAATACTTTTTGAAAATATATATAACCACTTAGATGCTTTTAGGTTTGACTTGACCTTCATTCTAGTGAATTTAGATTTGATTCATGGTCTGTCACATCTCATAAATTTTCAAAACCCTAGTTATTCATCTTCTTAGTGACCTTGGGTGAAAATGTGTTAGTGGGCACATAGTGTTGAGCTAACACTAAATACCCCATTATCAGAGGGTGATGCCTAAATATCCAATACTTTTAAGAGGTCCTCATACCAATGTATTTATCTCTTATGTTTTGGCTTATGTGTGAATCATATAATGTGTGAAAATAAAATATAATTATTACCTAGCTTGTAAATTAGAAAATTGAGCACTTGGGCTAATCATTTAGTACTTCAAACCTAAGGATGTATTTTACCTATGAATGGTATGGAAATATAAAATATTTTTTCAATTAAGTACTTGATATAATGTTTTTTATAAGTTACCTGGGTCTCTTTGGTATTTTTCTAGGTTAGGAATGAATGAGGTTTGATATTGTATTTATATCAATCCCTTTGGAGTTATAACTCACTTTAAATCACTTGGACTGACCATTAGGATATGTTTCATTTCAAAATTAGATGACTTTAAGGAACTAA
>JARHVA010000086.1:5590000-5610000 GCA_037957365.1 Torreya grandis
ACATGGTCTGGATTATCCCCTATATTCTAACATTTCATTAGAAAATAGACAAAATTATGATATTTTTGAAATTTAAACAAGTTATATTGCCCATTAAAAAATTAAGACTTAAGTTTTTGAATAAATATCAAAATACAATATCAAATTCAAAGCATTTTGAGACATTTTAGGTCTAAATATAGACTATTTTGACCATATGACATGTCAATAGTTCATAAGCATGAAATGGTCAAAGTGTAATTTTATTTTTTTAACTAAATAAGTAGTAATAGAACTATATCAAGCAGATAATTTCCCTTAATGGCACCTATATGGGGAGAATCCCATTGAAAACTTTGAAAGATGAAAATTAGGACAAAATATAAGAATATAAAGGGAATTTTTATACTATTACAAAAATAGTTTGAGAAATTTTACATAGAAGTAAAATTGCACTACACTCCTTGGATCCCTAAATATTCAAAGATAGAGATGATGTATAGGTTCAAGGCCTGTAATATTTTAAGTTAGAGGAGATGATGAGACCATATTCTATCTCATCATAATCACAATGTAGTTGGACATGAAAATTCTAAATTATAACAATAATGTGAGGACATGGATAATACAATTCTAAATTTAAAATTCTTTGTACCTTCACACTGCTTATATTTGAACACCTAAATGTATTTTATAAATATATAAAATTTAATCCAAATCAGTTCAATTATCCCTTTGAAAGTAGTTTCAAATTGTTGTATGAATTGTATATCAATGTTTAAGATGTCATTATTAAATTTAATGATTAATAATGTCTTCACATCCTTGATTCAGTATCAAATTTAGAGATTATAGTTTTATAATTGTCATAAATTAAATTTATTTTATGTAATAATGTGGAAGCTAGTACATAGTCTCAATTATTCCCTATATTGTAACATTTCCTCAAAAAATGGATAAATTTATGATATTTTAAATTTTTTAAAAAGTCATATCAACTATTGAAAATGAATAATTGAATTTTTCAATAAATGTCCAACTATAATATTAAATTCAAAACATTTTGAGACACTTTAGGTCTAACCTTGAACTTTTTTGATGATATGACATGCCAATAGTTCATAAGCATGAAATGGTCAAAGTGTAACTCTATTTTTTTATAAAGTAAGGAATGTTAGAAATATATTAAGGAGATCATTTCCCTTCATGGAAATAGAATGGGGATAATCCATAGAAAAATTTGAAATATGGAACTTATGTCAAAATATAAGAACACAAAGGGCATGTTAATATTATCAAAAAAATAATTTGATAATTTTACATATGAGTAAAATTGCACTACACTCACATAATCTATAAATCTAAAAAGATATTGATAATATACAGGTCTAGGTCTTGTAATTTTTATGTTAGAGGGATATGATGAAACTATAATATATCCCATCACAAGCTCAATGTCGTTGGAAATCTGAATTATAAATTATAACTATCAATTCGTGAGGACATAAAGTAAAATTCTAAATTTAAAATTCATTATACCTTCACATTGCTTATCTTTGAACACCTAAATGCATTTTATAAATATATTGATTTTTTATTTGAATTAGTTCATCTATACCTTTGAAATTAGTGTCTTGTATGGAAGGTATGCCACTATTCCAAATATCATTGTTCATTTTTATGATTAATAAGATAATCACATCCTTGCTCCAATATCAAATTTAGAGATTATAGTTTATTATTATCATAATTTAAATTTATATTGTGTGTAACTATGTGGAAGTTATTATATAGTTGGTTTGTATTATCTTATATATTCTAACCTTTCTTAAAATAGATAAATTTATGATATTTTCCAAATTTAAATAAGTCATAACAATTATTGAAAAATGAATACTTAAGTTTTGGAATAAATATCCAACTAAAATATTAAATTTAGGTAATTTTAAGATAATTTAGGTCTGGATCGAAACTATTTTTACAATATAACATGTCAATAGTTCATAAACATGAAATGGTCAAGTGTAACTCTATTTTTTAAAAACTAAATAAATGGAATTATAACCCATAATAGAGTGTGACACATGGGAGAAGGTTTTTATATGACTATTAATCTTCTTTAAACTCATATTAATGATTTAAATTCTATGGAAGTTCTAGAAAAGGTCCAAAACCCTTTTGTTCCTTCTTCACCCTTCTAGACACACAAAACCAGTCAACAAGTTTATGCTTTGTACATCCACTTGGAGAAGTTTCAGACCAAATGACTTTGGGTGGTGATATTAAACTAATACATATTAATTTTAATAATATTATTTCAATTATTGGTCAATTTTTATTTATCAATCATCTCTAACAATTTGACTATGTTTTTATGCTTATTATTTCCCATACCCCATAATTTTTTCTCTTGTTTAGATAAATAAATAAAATAAAATTGGTGATATTTAATATATATGATTTTTTTATCTCTCCTCTCATTATTTACATGCTTATTTTCATGTTTAGAAAAGATATCATAGGCTAATTATTGCAATTTTCAAGTTAATGTTCTAGGTGGAATGGTAGTCAAGTTCACCATTTACAAAATGTTTATTAACTATAAGGGATTCATATGATTTTAATATTATTTTATTAATTTATTTAATCTAATTACCACCTAATTATTTCAAACATTACCACCCAAGATCAACATCATGAAGAATACATGGTCACTTATGAAAACACAGTCAACTTTTTACTTGTTTCTGATTATAACCATGATGATTTGAGTTATGAAAATGTTCATGATGGTGTTTGAGAAATCCATATGATTTTTTAAATATTATTAAAACATTATACATAAAAAAAACATCTCAAAATGGTACAAGATCATACTATGATGACTAATGCTCCTATGCTTCCCCATAGGTCTACTTTGCTCAATGTTGAGGTCCATCTGCAAGATATAACCCCGTGAATTAAAGGTATTTAATATTTTGGAGAGGTTTTTTTATGTTTTAATAACTAATTTTATACCTTTAAAAGTTATATTACTGGTTGTATACCTATAAGCATGCATGCGCCCATGTTTTCCCCTCACTACTAGGTATGCAACATTACAAGTGTATATATAGGCACCATTCATGAGAAAACATGTGGGAATGAGATTTAGGATTGTGTTGATGAAATTTAAGATTAAAATAATCCATTTTATAAATTTTATAGGGTTTATGATGGATTACGAGCTAATTTACATGCACACTATCATATCTCATGCTCATTGTTTATGTTATATTTTCATATGCATTCATATAGATCTATAGATGGAAAGATGAGAGTTTCACTTATTTTATGATCGTACCCAAGGTTTGTATACATGTATAAGATCCATAAAATAATTTATGGAGGTTTTATATCAATTATAAAATTATTTTTTTATAGGAGATACCCCATGTCATATCCTTATAAACCCATTTGTAAATAACCACCTATAGGTGGTACTAGCAGAAAACTAAGAATGTTGATTAGAGAAGATTTTATATGATTGGAAGCATAAATGAGGTTTTTGGTATTGATTAATAGTATGAAAAATATTATTGAGGCCTAAATTTGATATGTGAGAATGAGAAACCATGATCAAAGGTGAAAAGAATGTATTCAGGGATCAAATCCCTAAAAGATGAAAATAGAGGTATGAGCCATTTTATCAAGGCCATAAAATAGGGTTGTCAAGGATCCAAAATTGAAAAATTAATAGAGTGGTTTATTAATTTGGTTTTCTTGCTAGATAATCCCAAAGTTGCACTTTTATGCATTGAAGTCAAGCAGTATCATTTATAGAATTTAAGCTCTAACTAGACTCTTCACCCAATGATGCAATACTAAACCATGTTTCCTTGATTGAATGGTTTTATATGGTTTATAAAATAACTCATGACCTAAGGGTAATTTAAAAAACATTTTATCCTATGTTTTAGGCCCCATATACACCTATAGGTGTGCCTAATTCCAAAATTACTCACCTACAATAGATTATAACTCCTACACCATTCATGAAGTGAGTCTAAACATGGAAATATAAAACATTTATAGTATAATTTACTTATAAAGGAACTAAAATGGATCATATGACATTTTATATTGGTTAAAATATTAATTATTATCCATAAAACCTTTTTCTACCTTAACATAGTCCATTGTAGTTGTAGTAGGATAGTGAGCAAAAGTTGGTATTTTTGAAGTTTACATTGTAGGTATATGATGTGACTAAAATAATTAATGATATGTTAATAATAAAAAAAAAGGTATTTAACACTATATTATAGTTAAAATTATGAAATATCACCTATAAGGGTCACCTTTGAAGGAGAGATATAGAAGGCATAGTTAGTCTATCATACAAACCTAGTTGGGCAGGATGGAGGTCAAGAATGTAAGTATGAATGTTATAATGTATATTTGAATATTATAAACATATATTATGATGATAAAAATCTTTATTTAACCTTATATCATAAAAATAAAATCATGGGATTTCCAACAAAGCACACAGAGTCCATATGATGAAACCTTGGACACATTCTACCTTGTAATAGTCTATCTTGGATTTTGGATGAATTGGAAGGTAAAATGATAAGAAAAAGGGATTAAAATTGGTATATAAGGTATATATTCATATAATATCATTAAATTACCAAATTTTCTAAGGTAATAGGGGAAGTACCCTCTATTTTATCTTAGATAAAGAGAACTTTCATAAAGCATAAGCCAATTAGTCTTGGAGAATGAAGATAAAGGGATAAGCTACGAGATAAATAGAAATTTAAAAATGTGTGGTAAATTTATTCACACCTAAAAAAACATGATATACCTTACACAAAATTAATTAACTCAATAGGTTGGTCTAGACTACCAAAGATATAGACAAGCCTATTAGGTAGGGTTTTGGCCTAAAGCCAAATGGAGGGTCAACTTCACTCCAACCTCAAATAATCACTATAATGAGATGATACATTTTTATGGGATCGTGAAATATGTGTTAAATATTTTTTAATGCATAATAAACCATAAGGAAAGACACTTTTGGCTTTGGACCACATCATGGCCTGTTTAAAAGGAAGGAAATGCTCAAATAAGCAACTTGGGATGCTCACATCTCCTTTGACATTTTGCATGGAGACTCAAGGATATAGGAAAAGTTATATAGGGTATTAAATAACAATTTTGTTGCATTTATTTGAGATTTTAATTTCAAATATTTATGAACAATGGCTAAGAGGGTAAAACAGGCCTAAACTCACCAAAACCCTTGTTAGTGACTAGTTTGAGAAGATGGAGTAGCTAGTGAATCTAAATGGAATATTTTGAGAAAAAAGTTATTGGATGATGTAGGGAAATATCTAAGGATACTCCCCATCATTTTTGTCTATATTTAATTTAATGAATGGAGCGAAAAATAGGGTTTTATTAACATTTTTTGTGTTTTTATAGGTTCTAAGAAGAGTTTAAAGATGTAAATCACATGGGAGGAAATATTAAGACTCAATATAACAACCTATGTAAATTTAATTATTTATAACAACTATTACATGACTCAACATGATCTCTCATCTTAGCCAATCAAAATTGACATAGTGAAAATGATAGTGAGAAAGGTGAAAACTTCAATTAATTTACTTTTAAGGTGTTCCTATTGACTCTAAGGCCATAGATGGCCTTGAAAAATGTCATTAAATTCTTAATAAGGATTTATATATGGGAAATAAATCCAAATTTGAGGCCAAGTGTGTAGGGTATGTGAAATAAGATTTATTTTGACTACAAATGGTGATGACTCATTTTAGGAGTAATCCTAATGATTAAGACTATAAAAAATGTATGGAAATATGTGTACATAACTTCCCATTCTTATTCCAATCATCATTTCTTCCCCTATTCAGTTATGGGGTTCCCAAGAGGTATAAATGATGAAGGTAGTTTCCTAGACTAGTAGAAGAGACTTCATGTCACATTTCAAGAGTTTCATGACTTGGGGTGCCACTTGTCTCTTCTAACTTTACACAATTAGTTTCACATTATATTTTCATGAACATGTAACTCCTTTTCTTAGCTTTACACTTTTCCTTATGACCTTTGGACTTATTTCTTCTCTTTTATCTCTTAAGTTATATAACAACTAGCCATGTTAGTTATTATAAGGATGATCCACCTAAGTATGGTGAAACCCTACTCATTTACAAACCATGGATCAATAAATAATACAAATTAACCTATTTTATGACTATTAATAGTATGTTCACTTAAATTATTGATCTTTCTTAGTGGTGATTATTGTTTCCTTAGCATTGTTTTCTCATTGTCTCACCTATTTGCATCTTTAAAGCTTCTTCTTGAAAGTCATGTGAAGTGTTCTATGAAGTGTCAAGGTTGATTGAGTTATTATATTCAATAATGATATTCTAGGCCTCTTGTCTAGTACTTTTATCCTAAACATTCATCACAACATCATAATGAAATATGGATGTGAGAAGATTCAGATTAGAGAAGTGTATGCCTAGTTAATCTCTTGGTCTCATGTGTGACATGAAATTAGTTGGTAGTTATCAATTAATTTGGTTTATCACCACCTTAAGGATACTTTACTTTCAAGTTTATATTTATTTTCCTTGAAATCATTGGTGTAGTAGTGATCTAAAAGTTGTACATCAAGGGATGTGGCGCTATCTAGAGATTCACCTCATTCTGAGGGTTTCCCACAACCTAGAGGTGCTTCAATTGTGCCACTTGGATGAGGAGAACTGAGACATCTCCTTAACAAGTGAAAATATAAGTGACAATAGGTTTTAGTATGATTGGTGATACTCATTATCCAATAAGTTGAAAGATTTTTGTGTTGTCTTTCAATACATTAGCATTTAGAGGTATTTATCTTAGTATAAATAGTGACTCCAAAGTTACATCATCTGGTCAAGTAGCCCACGTTTTACTTTTGAATATTGTTGGTAATTTCTCTTTGTGTTCATTCTTCCCAATGAAGTTTCATGGCTAGTTTTGGTGTTGATTATTATTTTAAATAAATTGATGAGATATCTCAAGCTTATGGCATTCCCTATCAGTGTTTATATGATTTTTGTTGGCCTTGTCATGATCCTTACTAGCTCCAATATGACCCTGATCAACCTTGTCATGAATTTTATCAATCATATAACCAACATTCTCAATATATTTCTCCTCTTAGTCAACCTAGTCACTTCTCAAATTAGTCCATTTCAACTTTCAAGCAAACTCTCTTAGGCTATGAGAGGTACATCATGAAACTTGACATACAAAGGTGACATGGTCAAGATGTTGCTATTCATCTCATTCATAATGTGAGATATGAATTATATTTGGTTAAAATAGAGTGGGTAGTTATTGAGAGAGTAAATTGGTAAAGGCTCATAAGTGAGATTCTAGATATGAGTGACATGGTTTCATCTATATAAGATAAGCTATGAATTCATGATAAATATCATCACCAAATATATCAACCCTCATATCCACCTACCAAATATTTTTATTAGTAATACTTGACCCCTACTCATGAACCCAATCAAGCTTATCAAAGTCATCTCTTTCCCAATTAGTTAGAAGAGAGGGTTGGAAAGATAATGTTTATTTTTGAAGAAAACATTGATAGGAAGATTTAGTTAGCCAATAAGTAGATTAATTAGTCCATCTTATTAGCAAAGGAAATGGAATCTAATCTCTCACTTCCCTCTCCCATTACATCCCCACCTCAAGAAGATACTTCTAGATATGAAATTCAAAGTTGGAGACAAGGTGCATAATCCAAGCCTAAGGAGATCCCAAGTTTCTTGAACACTTCATCCACTCATCAAATTACATCACTACCTAAAAATTAGAATCATAATATTAACATCCTAATCTGAAATAATGTAGTGGAATCATGGGAAAAGAAAGGGAATAAAATCCTAGGTAAAGAGTGTGAAGTTGTGAAAGAGTTTGATCCTATGCAAACCCCTCTCACCCTTCCTTAAGAGACCTCTTATTTTACATATCATCCCTCTTGTACTCCTTATCCTCATGAATATTCCTATAAACTTCAAGAGATACTTTTATAAGAGAACCTAGCCAGGCAAATTGAAGAGTTAGAGTTGAGAATGAAATTGTTGAGTCAAGGTGTGATGGAATGTTTAGAGCCAAAAGAAGATCTTATTCATAAACACACCCCATCTAAACTTCCTCAAGAAAGTGATCAAGATAAATCAGATTTAAATCAAGTGATTATCAAATTAAAGGAAGAAAATTATTATATTTTAGCCCATATTTTTCTTCCCCTTCCTCAAAAACCCCCAAAAGGATCCCCTACAATTCATTCTTAATCTGATGTTGAGTTCTATGTTCCACCTCCACCAACTAGTTCATCTTGTCCTCACCCTATCACTCTTTTACTTGATATACCTATGGTATGGAAACCTAAAGAGGAGAATTTGGTTGATAATAATTCAAACCTCTTTCTTGAAAAAAACATATCTCCTTGACAGCCTCATTGGGTGAGGTCACTTGATTACAAAATGCCTAGCATTGGCATCACCAAGAAGGAGAAATAAACTAAGGATCTTGTAGTCCTTGAGGAGAAAAAACAAGTTATAATAGTTTATATACAACTTGTGATCCATCAAGAGGTTTTAAATGTTAAAGAAGAGGTAATCTCTTATGTTCAATCTTTTGATTGTCGTGATATTGAAGAATGTATTCTTTGTGTTAAAGAAGAGGAAATCATCATTGGTTCTACCATCACTATCCAAGATATCATAGATGGGAAATAAAAATGATCTAATCATCCTTAGGATGATTTTTTTTCAATAATTGTATCATGTTATACTCCTTTTCAAAGAGGTTATGATCTAGTCAAAAATGGAGAAGGCAGCCTTAACACTCAAGTGTTTATACAAATAAGAATCAACTTTTCAAATTTGTCCTATCAAGAGGCATATGCATCTCATGATGATATGTTTGAAATCATCAGAATGGTTTATCATCCTCTCAACCATTTCTGAGAAACATATTAGATTTTGAAGGATAAAATAAGCTTCTATTGGCTTCAATCTTCTAAGGAATAAGAAACTACTCCTCTTGAATCCATGCCTACCAAGAAGATACAAGTTGATCATGAGATGAAGAGTGGGTAATAGTATGAGGTATGTGTATAAATTAAAAAAGGAATACATTTACATTAGAAACCTAGCTAAGGATGATATACTTAAGAGTAGATTAAGTGAAGTACCAAAGAATAGGTCTGATATACCAAGCATCTAATCCAAGGAGCAACATTCTTGACACTATGATTCATCTCATAAAGAAGAATATTCAAGAAACTTTCCTTTTGGTCCTAGAAAGGAAGTATGCTTAATTTCTAGTTGTGCATAGTTATTTGTTTTTTTTCTCCTAAGTGATTTGATCACATGTGTGTGTCTTGTTAGTGTGTTTGATTTGCTTTGTGTGTGTCCTTTATTTTGTGTATTTGAGCTAATTGGTTATCTTGTCTTGGTTAAAGCCTTGTTTTCAAGTCTTAGGTATTATTTTTTTGTTTTAGACTTTAGATGACTTCCTAATCCCATGGATAAGATAAGGCTATTGATCTTTAGCATAATAAGCATAATACCCCTATAATTCACCATTTTGTTCACCAAATTTGACCATGCAGGTCAAACTTGGACCCCTATAGGTAAAAAATTGATCCTTATATGTTTATATGGGTCTAATATTTTATCATATGGTGTGTTATAGTTTATTTGATGTAATTTAATGCCTTTTAGCCTTGGTCATGGTCTAATTAGTTTATTATGTCATTTTTAGTCACTTAGTAGCCATTTTGGAGCATATATGCAAGTGGAATAGTTTTAAAGTTGTACATGTGTCCTAGTTTTCCTTAAAACATCCAATAGTTCAGATTCCCTATTAGGAATGTCAATCCCATCTAAAACTTATAGGCTATCTAATTGAAAATTAGGAAATCAACTAAAAAATAAAGAATTTAGCACTTATACAACCCATAAGAGAGTGTGACACACAAATGATATGGGGGTGCATTGGTAAAACAACTTGGTTGTTATATGCACCACCCAGGTTCAAATCTTGGAGGTATTGGAAGGTCGATTGTGGCCATTTCATTGGTATAGGCCGGTTATGGTTATATTGGTGGTAAAAACATTGGTTGTGGTAAGAATGTAAACACTAGTTTTATAAATAATATTGTGGTAAGGAATGTAAATTATAGTTGTGGAAATAATATTTGTATTCACTATTTGTGGTGGTAGTGTTGGTATCGGTTGGTTATGGCCATTGATGTAACTAGTTAGTTGTTTTGGTCAAAAGCTTTGTATCTGTCAAAAAAAGAGAGTGTGACACATGTGATAAGGTTTTTATATGACTCTTCATATTATTTAGACTCTTATAAATGATTGACAAGTTTTGGAAATTGTTAAAAAGATCCAAAACCATTATGCTCCTTCTTTGCCCTTTTAGCCACATAGAACTGATAAGTAGGTTTGTGCTTGGTATGGCTAGTTGGAGAAGTTTCAAACAAAATTAATTTTGGGGGTGACATTACACTCAAAAATATTAATTTTTATAAAAATATTTTAAAAATTTGTCAATTGTGCTTTATGAATCATCTTTAACAAGTTGGTTGTGTTTTTCTACTCACTATTTCCCATACCTTATAGGTTTTACTCTTGTTTGGACAAATACATACAATACAATTTTTGATATTGAATATATATTATTTTATGTCTCTCCTCTCATTATTTACATGTTTATTTTCTTGTTTGGAAAAGATCTCATAGGATAATTAGTTTAGTTTTCGAGTTAATGTTTCAAGTGGAATGGTAGTGAAGTTCACCATTTATAGAATGCTTATTTGTTTACAAGGGATTAATATGATTGTAAAATGATGTTATTAATGTATTTAATCTCATTAACACCTCCTTATTTCAAATATTACCACCCAAGATCAACATAATGAAGAATACATAGTCATATATGGAAGCACAATCAACTTTTCACTTATTCCTGACTATAACCATGGTTCTTTGAGGTGTGAAAACTTTCATGAGGGTGTTTTATAAGTCCATAATATGTCATAAATATTATTAAAACATTATCCATCAAAATAAACATCTCCAAATTTTAAAATATTAGACTATTATGATTAATGCTCCTACACAACCCCATAGTTTTACTTTGCTCAATGCTAAGGTGCATCTGTAGGATATAACCCCATGAAATAAAGGTATTTGATCTTATTGATAGGTTTTTAAGGGTTTAAATAACTCATTTTATACTTTTAAAATTTATAGGACTAGTTGTATACCTATAAGCATTCATTTGCCCATGTTTTCGCTTCACTTCTAGGTCTGCAACATTACAAGTGTATCTATAAGCATCATTCATGAGAAAACATGTGGGAAGGAGGTTTAGGACTGGTTTGAGGAAATTTAAGTTGAAATTCATCCATTTTATAAATTTTATATGGTTTATGATGGATTATGAGTCAATTCACATGCAAATTTCCATATCTCACTCTCATTGTCTATGTCATATTTTCATATGCATTCACAAAGATCTGTGGATGGAAAGGTGAATGTTTGAACTAGTTTATGAGCTTTACCAAGTTTTTAAGACATGGATAAGCTCCATAAAATAATTTATGTAGGTTGTATATAAATTATGAAACTATTTAATTATATGATATACCTCATTCCATATCCTTATAAACCCATCTGTAAATAACCACCTACAAGTGGCATTAGTAGAAATATAAGAATGTTGATTCAAGAAGATTTGATATGATTTGAAGCTTCCATGAGGTTTTTGGGATTGATTAATAGTATGAAAAATATTATTTAGGCCTGAATTTGATAAGTGAGAATGATAAACCATGATCAAAGGTGAAAATAACGTATTCAGGGATCAGATCCCTAAAACATGAAAATAAAGGTCTAAGTCATTTTGTCAAGGCCATAAAATAGGGTTATCAAGAGATTTAAAGTATCTAAATGACTATGAATTTTATCCCTATCATAAGATCCCACCTTTAAAAATTAAGGGACTAGTTTAGTAATTTTTTTTCTTGCTAGGTAATCCTAAATTTGCATTTTTATGTAATGAAGTCAGGCAGTATCATCTACAAAATTTAAGCTCTAACTAGACTCTTCAACCAAGGTTTCAATACTAAACCATGTTTCCATGATTGAATTGTTTTAGGTGGCTGAAAAAATTACTCTTTACCTAAGGGTCATTTAAAAAATATGGTATCCTATGTTTTAGGCCCTATATAAACCTAAAAGTGTGCCTATTTCTAAAATTGCTTACCTACAATAGACTATAACTCCTACACCATCTATGAAGTGAGTCAAAACATGGAAATATAATACATTTATAGTATAATTTGATTATAAATGACCTAAAATGGATCATATTCCATGTTATATAGGTTCTAAGGTGAATTCTTATCCATAAAACCCTATTCTACCTCAACATAGTTAGTTGTGGTTATAGTAGGATAGTGAGCAAAAGTTGGTGTTCTTGACATTTGCATTATAGGTACATGATGTTAATAAAAAAATGATTGATAGATAAAAAATGAAACCCAAATAATGTCATTTAAAAATATATTATATTTAAAATTATGCAATATTACCTATAGGGGTCACCCTTGAAAGAGAGATATAGAAGGCACAACCAGTTTGTCATACAAACCTACTTGAGCAAGATAGATATTGAGATTGTAATTATGAATTTTAGAAGGTATATAGGAATATTAGAAACCTATATGATGATTATAAACATAATTATGGACCCTCATATCATAAAAATAGAATCAATGGATTCTCAACAAAGTATACACAGTGCATATGATGAAACCTTGCACACAATTTGCCTTTTAATAGTTTGTCTTATATTTTGGAGGAGTTGGAAGGTAAAATGAAAATAATAAGGGATAAAAATTGGTAAAAAATATATATATTACTTTTATAATCTCCTCCAATGACCAATTTTTCTAAGGTAATAGGATAATTACCCTATATTTTGTTTGAGATAGAGGGTACTTCCCTAAAAGCATAAATCTTATAGTCTTGAAAAATGGAGATAAAAGGATAATATAGGGGATAAATATAAATTGTGGAGAGTTTTGGGAAGTTAAATAACACCTAAAAAAACATGAGATACCTTACCAAAAATTAGGGAACTCAACAGGGTGGTCTAGATTACCAAAGTTGTAGACATGCCTATTATGTAGGGTTTTGGCCTAAAGCCAAATGGAGGGTCAAATTCACTTCAAACCTTAGATAATAACTATAATGAGATGATACATATTTATGGTATCATAAAATGTGTTAAATATTTTTTAATTCATAATAAACCACAAAGAAAGCCAATTTTAGCTTTGGATCACATCATGGCCTATGTAAATGGAACGAAATGCTTGAGTAAGCAACTTGGGATGCTCACATCTCCTTTGACATTTTGAATGGCGACTCAAGGAGATATTAAATGTTAGATAGGGTAATAAAAAAAAAAAAATTGGAATTTAGTTAAGATTTGAATATCAAATATTTATGAATAATGCTTAAGAGGGTAAAATAGGCCTAAACTCACCAAAACCCTTGCTAGTGACCAATTTTAGAATATGGAGAAGTTAGTGAATATAAATGGAATATATTTCCTATAAAATTGATTATATGATGTAGGGGAATCTCTTAGGATACTCCCCATCCTTTTGGATTGTACTAAATTATATAGATGGAGTATAAAATAGGTTTTTCTTAACAATTTTTATGTTTTTGAAGGTTCTAGGAAGAGCCTAAATATGTAAATCACATGGAAGTAAATATTGACCCTCAAAATAAATAAATATTTAAATTTAATTCTTTAAAATAAATACTATATTCCTCAACAAGAGCTCTCACCTTAGCCAGTCAAAACTAGCATAGTGAACATGATAGTGAGAAAGGTGAAAACTTCAAGTAAGTTGCTTTTAAGTTGTGTCTAATGACTCTAAGGACATATATGGTCTTTAAAAATTTAATTAACTTAATTTTATTAATTTACAATGGAAAATAAAACCAAAATTGAGGCCAAGTGTGCAAGGTTTGTGAAATAAGACTTATTTTAACTATAGATGGTGATTACTCATTTTAGGAGGAATATTGATGATTATGACTATAAAAAATACATAAAAATGTGTGTACATAAATTAAACTTATCATTAAAATCATAAATTATACCCCTATTTAGTTATGGGGTGCCCAAGATGTCTAAATGATGAAGGCAGTTTCCTAGACTAGTAAAATAGACTTCATGCCACATTTCAAGAGTTTCATGACTTGGGGCGCCACTTTTCTCTTTTCATTTTCCATGATAAATTTCACATTATCTTATCATGTAAAATTAATGAATTTTATTATATTTACACTTATCCTTGTGACCTTTTGAATTCTTTCTTCTCTTCCCTCTCTCAAGTTAGATAAGAATTAGACATTTTGGCTATTATAAGGATGTTCCACATGAGTATGGTGAATCCCTACTCATTTTCATACCATGGAATAATAAATAATACTAATTTTACCTATTATATGAATATTCATAGTGTGTTCACATGAATTATTGATCTTTCTTAGTGATGACTATTATTTCCTTAGCATTATTATCTCATTCTCTCACCTATTTATATCTTGAAAGCTTCTTCATGCAGGTCATGTGAAGTTTTATATGAAGTGTCAAGGTTGAGTGAGTTAATATACTCAATAGTACCATTATAGGCCTCTTGTCTAGTCCTCCTAGCCTAAATATTCATCACAACCTCATAATGAAATATTGATGTGAGCATATTCTAAATAGAGAATTTTATGCCTAGTTAGTCTCTTAGTCTCATGTGTAACATGCAAATACTTGGTAGTTATCAATTAATTTGGTTTATCACCACCTTTAGGATAGTTTACTTTAAATTTTATCTCCCTTTTCCTTGAAATAATAGGTGTATTAGTTATCTAAAAGTGGCACATCAAGGGAGCTAGCCCTATCTAGAGATTCACCTCATTTTTAGGCTACCCACAACCTAGAGGTGTTTCAATTGTGCCACTTATCTGAGGAGAGTTGAGACATATCCTCAATGGATGAGAATATAAGTAGAAAAACATACCTTAGATTACCTTTATCACCAAATGGTCATCTATTTTATTTGTAGTCTTGATCATGGAGGGCAATTAGATGCTTTGGAAACCCCTAATGATACAAGGCTAAAGAATAAAAACAAACAATCATAGGAAAATTAAAATAAATGAAATTTACATAACTAAATAAGTTTCTTAAAAAATTGGTAAGTTGAGATTACTAATGTTAAGTGTTTTCTACTAGACTTTAACCCTTGTGAAATTAGTTTAAGGATTTCACAGTCTGAAGTAACATGGAGACAATCCTATGTTTTGGGTAGCTTAATAGGTAAATTGAATCTCTAGATTCTAAAGGATAACTCCCCTTGATGTATTAGTTAGGATCCCTAATCTACACTACCAACTTATAAGGGAAAATGGAATAATAAAAAATAAAAGGAAAACCTATCTAACTAGGATGATACACCAAAATGTGACCTCCAATTTTGTTATATGAACTACAAGGATGAATAAAAACATAACCCTGATTACACTTCTCAAATGAGAGCCTCTAAACATCAATATTTCATATAGAGGATCAGGCTTGATGCATGATATAAGTCACCTATTCAATATATCTCTCAAATACACTAAATAAATATTATACTTTCCATATAAAAAAGATGATTTAGAAATAATATGCAACCTGTAAGGATGATCTTAACACTTATAAATAGATAATAAGGAAAGGATAAGATGAGAGGAAGCATGAACTATCACTATCATCTATCAATAAACAATGAAAATACACTAAAACAATATTTGAGGAGGTATTAATTCTATAATATTCATAAAAATAGGTAAGTAAAAATGTTTTATAATCATGGAATTTTCACAAATTATGTTAAGGATCCTTTTGAATGCCAAAAATTGGCTTACATATAATGAATTGAGAGAGAGGAGAGAGGAAACAGGATCCCCCAAAACTAATAAATAAAACCTTCACTTTGTCTTATTCAAAACCCAATGTATCATTTTACATTATTCCATTTTTTATTCTTGATAAATATGGCATAGCATTTCATGGGTGATTAATTTGGAAATATTGAAGAAGTCTTTATCCTTCATTGGTGGTGTTTGTGATATATAGGTGCATTGACTATTTCTCCAAAGCTCAATATTCTTAGTGAAGAAGTAATACATTGTGAAAATAGGAATTAAATTCGTATAAAAATTCTGATTTTACTCCTAAACTCATGCATGATGTAACTCCAACTTCTTATGACTCTTAGAAGCACTCACAAAGGCAAATTTGACTTTGTCTTGCAGCTTGGTGTAGGAAGGAGAAAGAAGCATTCCTTGGATTTTAGAGACATTTTAAACATTGAAAATTTCATAAAATTGAGACTATAACTCACCATAGCTCCTTATGTTGTGTATTATTTCATGTATTATATTTGATAAGGTTATTAGGAGTTATATACATTGATTTAGACCTCTAGCTCCTTGAAATGCTTCATTTTTCACTAGGTGTAGAAGGAAAAGGTGGAGTTATTATTCAAGTTTTCCTCAAATTTTCATAAATATTATATGGATGAATTATAAAGGGCATAAAAAATTTAGAACAAGGTGAATTAGTCCATAAAATAGTTAACAAGACCCAGTTCTACACCAAAACTATGTATTTCCTATCAAATCCTTTTAACCTTTTCTATGTGAATCTTCTTGTTTGGGATAATAGGTAGGTGATGATGAGAAAATAATAATTTTTACATGTACCCTCTATCCTCCTATATCTCCATGAATTTTTTTTGATCTAAATCCAAGTGTAAGTGCCTTTTTCTATCCCATTATTTCACTAGAATTAGGCCTAGTTAGCCCTCCTAGGCCTAGAAGGAGAAATCTTAATGTTGGGAGATCAAACAAATGTGAAACCTAAACAAATTATTTGATTAATTTTTCCCATTATATCACCATGATCCATGTCAATTTTTTTGGTTTATAACACTTCAAAGGTACTAGAACCATTTAATGGCCATTGGAAAGCTTACTTTTTTGACGCATTTTCTAACTAGCCCAAAAGGATTGAATGGTTTTGGAACTTGTGTATGATTTATTATGTATTTTTAAATTTTATCATGTCAAAAAATTCTCAATATTTCCTCCCAAGTGATTGACATCCTTCTACATGCTCCAAAACCTTTGTTTTAGTCTGAAAACATGAAAAAATATAATTTTTTTACTTTTCCATACAAGGGAAGGTATATAAAAATTACATATGTAGGACCCTATGAGAGTATAATAAAACCTATTATATTCATAATTAATGAAATATGTAATTATATGGTGTTTCTAACTCAATCTTTGCAAATAGGTTCAAACTGGGGTTTTAGAAGGCTTTTTGATAGTTTTCATCCTTAAGGATGATTCATAAAATTATGAAATATAAACTATGAAAATAATTACACAGAATGTAATTTAAATAACCTATCTTGCATCCCATAACTCCTTTAGGTCCCATGATAAACCTCCTTGATGGTGTGAGCATTCAAACTTGGCCTATCGATCTTCTTTCTCCTTTATGTACACCCTATGATGGTATTAAGCAAAAAATTGGATTATTTGTGACTTATTATGAGAAAAAAATTAAACACACATAATAAATAATCATTAACATTTAATCATTCTTTTAAATTATCATTTATTGTTATAAATATAATTGGACCTCATTTTGGATAATGTGCCTAGTCTATGCTAGTGGGGTTTGACTGTAAATGATCACTCATCACCAATTCTAATTTGTTTCTAAAGTTTCCTAGGATTTTAGAGTCAATTAACATTAAAAAACCATCTCAACGTTTTCCAAATATAACCAACACTCCTTTTGATCACTTTCTCACTAGTGCTTCCATTCTTGTTTGCCTTAAAGTAACCTACCTCTGAGACAAAATAGAGTATATATTCCCCATTTTTAATAAAATTTTAAATATATAGAAGGGTTATTTTAGGCCACAAGGACCATAAATAATAAATTTTGTAGGTATATGACCTCTTTATCACCTCCAACCATCACAAACTCTTAGGTAGACTTTTGGAAGATTGACTATGTGAAGGGTCTTGTAAATTGACTATAGGTTTTCCCTTGAAAATACTTCCTTGAATTTTTTCATTATTATGTGAGGATATTTAAATGTATAGTATCATTATGGATTCTAATAAAACATTTTAATAATGATCTCAACCTTAACCAAAGCCCTTTCATCCCTCATCCTTCTCTTGGTAGGATTAGAATAAAGTCAAATTATGACTGAGCTATTGGCTCAAGAAATGTTGTAGGTGTTCCTTTCATTTTATGACTTTGGTAAAATTTTATTTTTTTATAAATCTTACCCATCTCATTTCATCATATTAGTTGCCATATTAACTTAATTTTTATCTTAACCATATATCACAGTGTTACTATTCTCACTCTCCTTCGTGCTCTTAAGATGACTATTTGTTTAGTTTTTTATGGATGTAGGGTTTCGTAATGAGTTTACAAGTTCTTTAAATCTTTAATTTTCCATTATTTTAAAACATTCATTGGTAATTTTTATAACATTCATTCATATCACATCCAACCTTTAAACTTCATAGATCAAAACATATGGAAAGTCATTCCTTAGTTGTATCATGTTTGAGGGCTATTTGTGTAGATTGAGTGCAATCATGAGGGTGATTTAATAATTTCACCAAAATCCAAAGATTCCTTGAAGTTTTTACATCATTATTATTCACCTAAAAATCTATACAATCTCTTGAATGCCTAAATCATGCAAAAATCCTTGAAGTCATCTTCAAACATGCTTCACTTATTTGACTATAGGTTTTAATTGTGTGGGTTGGGAGTAGGTAGTCATGTCTTGAATTAGTCCTCATTTCATGATCTATGACCCTCTCAAGGTATTATAGGATTTCCCTATTATTTAATATTTCCATTCATCACTTATATACCTCAGTTTTTCTCTTTTTAGACCATTTGCCCTTTACTCTTTATGATTGTGTTGGTTTTGTGTGTGTTTGGAGCTATAGGTTCATAATTTTAGTTTATGAATGAATAGGTGTTTGAAATATTAACCTAATCATTTATATAACTCACCAAGATATTTTAAAACTTTAATATTTATTTTCACAATGTTCATCCTACCATATTAAACCATCTCTTCTTGTTTATAGACCTAAGGAATGAAAGAAACCTTCTCGTAGGCCTATAGCCTATCACCCCCCATAGTTGATTGTATTAGGATCATGATGTTATAAACTTGATCTCTAATTTTTCATAAACTTAGATATTATCCAATTTAAATGTAACACCAACTTTGACCATGGAAACCTTGCTAAGAAAACATGACCTTAATTGATTGTACTTCACTTTTGGATGTAGGTAGAGATGTTTTTTGTATATTAGTTGAAAGATCCCCAATATACTTAAAAACGTCATGACCTTTGTTCCATCTATAAAATTTAGTTCATATTTGAAAAAATAAGATTATCAATCACATCCCCAAGTCTCTCACCTTGTAAAATTCAACCTAGAACATTGTTAAGACTTTATAAGACTGATTGTAGGTCACCTATATATGGATAGAGGAGGAACATGGTAGTGACCTTAGGGTTTCATGTTGATCAAGAAGTTTATACTCAAACCCTCACTTATGTATTAACTAAGTCACTAATTCACCTTCATACCAAATAAACCACATGTTTTTGAATAATATCTCCATGACGACTTAAGTCATTTGTGGATCCATGAGAAACCTTGTTCATTGTAGATATCATTGAAAAATTGTAGTGAAGGAATGCATAGACTTGAAACCCCCATACATTATTATCTCGTGTTAA
>JARHVA010000086.1:5612500-5680000 GCA_037957365.1 Torreya grandis
AACCCCTCTTGGATGCATAGGCTATAGTGACCTGTCATCACTCTTAGTGATTATTAATAAATATGAAGCTACCAATACATGAAATAATTACACTAATTTAAAAAATATTAATACCCTTAATAATTTACAAATTTTTGGATCCTAACTCTCTCTCCTCTTTTCGTACCAAGCATTTGAAAACTACCCTTCTAGAACTACCAAGAAGGTCAATATTGGAGCAAAGTTTGTTTTTGATATTATTTCACTTAAAAATTCCTCCAAAACATTTATATGACCCTATTATTACCCAATTAATCATATAATATTTTTTTATCAAAAAAATCCTCTAAAAACCAAAATGAATGCCTCAAAAAGGCCTATTTTTGCACTAAAAAGGCTATTTTCACTAAGGAGCTATGATTAAAAGGATATAAAATGTTATCCTAGGTATTTCACATATTTTATGAGGTTATTAAATATTTAATTAATATTTTTATTAATTATATACCATCAAAACCTTATAAAACATTCTCTAGAGGTCATAAAATGGTTAGAATTACATAGAAAGAAGTCATGAAGTTAGTAAAGAATGTTGTCAAACTAATTATCCATATATTATGAATATAGTGACCTTTAAACATGAGAATAAACTCAAAAATATACTCATGACTCTTCTTACCACTGAAAATGGCTCAGAAAGGCTTAATTCACTAGACAAGCACAAAACAAATGAAGGACAAGACCTTAATTCACCTAAACAACCTTAAGACCTTTTAATAATGGCTTATAATTATCACTTTAAGGAAATTTCAATACCAAAATACTGACCCACAAGATAAATCAGCATGATACATAATGTTTTGAATGGTAGGGGTGATAATTTGACTTATGAGGTCAAAGTTGTCAACATTAAGTTAGAGCCAAAAGACCAAGGAAAATAAATAAAATTAAAATAAATTGGGTAACCAAAAATCAAAGGGTATTAAATGAATGATAAACCCAACAAATTTACTTTAAGTAGGAAAATTAACAAACTAGATAAAACTAAGAACATGTGAAACTAAAATTATGGATCCAACATTGATGTAAAATAAGTAACAAACCATACTTAAACAAATATGGAAAAAATTAAAACAACGTTAATGAATGAGAAGTAACAATATAAAATCATTTTAACAATGGAAAAAAATTAGAAAATTGAATTAAATTGTCCACAAAAAGGGTGATAAACAAACTTATGATTTTAAATATAGCCAAGGAAATCTAAGAAGGACAAGGAAATGGTTTAAATAAGTAATGCATAGTCTCTCAAAGATACAAATTCTATTTTTAAGATAGATTAAACTAAAATAAACTTATTATGAGCATGCCTAAAAAGATATGAATAATAAATAATATAGAAGTTCTGAAAAAGATTTAGAAACAAGCTTGCGTATCAAGGGGGAATATGAAATAGGCGGTGGGAAAAATGTAGGCAATACTAAGGTAAATAATATTTATCAGAAATGAGACACTTAAATCAAGTTGGTAAAGTAAGAAAAAAATTTACATTAAGGGCTATAGATAACTTGGCCTAGCTAAATAAATATGGGTTATTTATTGAAGTATAAATATCATTCCATGAAGGCTATATGAATGAAAATTAAAATAGACATACCTTCTAATGACATATTCCATGTTCCTTAGGACCCCTTATAGAGTTGTCAGTCTATTTTGAATATTAGGTACTTTTGTGATAAATTAGCTATCACTATAGATAATTTTGAGACATTTTATCCTAATTTACTGGCCTACTACACCCTAACTTAGACTATCACTAGAAAACTTATTCTTCATATCTAAAGAAATGAAATTAGAGAGCATGGTATCTAAGAATATTGTTCTTATATGTTAGATAAGGGTAGTATCTTGAATTTTATCTTAGTGTTCCCAAAGTGTAATGAAAGTATGGGAGAGGATGAAAATGAACATAGAGTAATTTAGTGACTTTAAGTCACAAAAAAATGTGAACTATGAAAAAGAGATAATGACAAGTAAGCATGGCTCTATATCATTAGATATAGTGAGTGTAGGGAGACATGAAAAATAGTTTATTAAAATTGTTACCACAAAATAATATTAATAATTTTGAGAGTATGAAGTTTAAATCTTGAAACATTGCCTTATTTTTTAGGGAAAGTACTTACCTAAAATAGAATTTATGAAATGAAAAATATTTGAGGAAAACTTAGTCCTATTCGATGTTTTATACTATAACTCAAAAAAGATAAATCAAATATTTGTTAAAATTAATACTAATATAAGAATGTTTTATTAGGAAGGCATGCTCCTATCCAAGGTCTTACTTTAAATCATAAAGGATAAATCGAATAGGTGAAAATAAGATTGTAACATGATAAAATCCATGATAAAAAAGAGACATAAATATGTAATGATAAAATAAAATATAGTCATGAGGATGCATGGGTCTTATCCATGGTCTCACGCTATAACTCATGAATTAAATGAAGGAACATAAATATAGAAAAGGACCAATGATAGGAACTAAGGTTAGGAGAGTAATGTGATGTTAGACATTAGGGATCTTGTATAAAACTTGAAAAAAAATTAATTATTTATAGTATATGGAAATATGTGAGAAACATGTAAAATAGTAAACATTGAAGCAAAATATTTTGTAAAAAATAAGCCTTAGTGGGTTGTTTGAAAATATGTCCTTTATTAGTTTGTAGTCTATAAGTACTAGGACCAAGAATGTCTTTGAAAAGGTAAGGACCCCACCATTGTTTTGTGTAATTTCCTTCTTTGTCATGTAAATAATCTAGTTTGAGGACTAGGTCACTAATATTAAAATTACTACTTTGAATTTTATGTTATGTTGTTTAACAATGTAAGCTTTGTATTGGCAATTATGTTATAAGGTATCCATACATCGCTCATCTAAGAAAATTAAAACATGGATATGACCTTCACCTAATTCCTCATCAATAATAATACCATGAAGATAAATTCCTAAGGTTTGTAGCTTAAATTCTAAAGGTAAAACTAATTAATACCAATATACTAATGAAAATGGTGATGTCTTAGTAATAGTGTGTATGTTAGTACAATAAGCCCAGAGTGCAAAATATAGCTATAGGTGCCAATAAGTAATATATTATCTAATAGTATTTTTCAATATTTAATTAATAATTTTATTAGTGTATTTTTCTTGGCCATTTAATTGAGTATGATAAGTCATTGAAAATTTATGCATAATTTTCAATTTTGCACATAGTTGTTTCATATCTTTATTTTTGAAATTGCCACCATTGTCATAAATGATGGTATGAGGAATTATAAAATGACATATGATTTGATTAAGAATTAATTTGTAAATTTTAATTCTTATAACATTAATAAGAGGCATAGCTTCCACCCACTTTGTAAAATATTTAGTGGCGATGATAATTAGCAAATTACCATCTTATGATCTAGTTAGTTTACTAATGAGATCTAATCCCCACCTAGAGAATGGCCAAGGAGATTCCAATGTTTGGAGTTCATATTAAGGAGAGTGAATGATATCATCATTAATTTCACAAGGATTAACATTTTTATCAAAATTAATGACATATTTTTCAATATTAGGGAAAAAGTAACTCATGTTTGACACTTGCATACTAGGCTATGGTTGCCATAGTGACCACTAAAAATTCCTTCATGTGTTTTTTTAGGGATATTATTAACTTATTTTTTCATTACACAATGAATAAATGTAACTTATACATTATTATAATAGAGGGTGTTATATCAAAGTACATATTTAAATGCTTGTTTCTAAATGCAAATCTTTTCATGAGAATTTGCTTTCAGAGGATAAGTAAGATGCTCAATGAATTGGATGATATTTTTATACGATAAGATTTGTTTAATAGTGATATATTATATTTTATAAATTATATATTCAATTTTATTTTGTATATAATAACGTGACTTCCTAATTTGTATAAGGAATTAGGAATCATGAATAGCTTGATGAGGATGAATAAAGATGTTAATGAAGTGAGAGAATCGGCTATAGCATTTTGTTCTAGTGGGATTGGTTCAATGGTAACTAAAATGAATCCTTTGGCAATCATAGTGTATATTTTATGATATGTGATAATATTTTCACTTTGACACTAATAATCTCCACTAACTTGATGACATATGAGTTTTGAAACACCTAAAGCATGCAAATATGGGATATCTAAGTCGATCATGGATTGCATACTTAATAGAAGAGATTCATATTCAACCATATTTTTGGTGACATAAAAGGTTAATAAAAATTATATAGGTATGATTTTACCATGGGGGTTTGTTAAAACATAGTTTGCCCCAGCTCCTTGAAGAAATTTTGTACAATCAAAGTGAAGTGTACAATTTTATTCATGCAAGTCAATTATAACTTCTAGTAATTCTTCAATGATTAATTTTGATTTAGAGGTAGTAGGAGGAGGGTCAGGGTCTTCATGGTTATTTTCTTATAAATTAATAGTGAAATTGTGAAAATAATATTTGAATGAAATTTCTTAGTTAAAACCTTAAATATAAATATTTTCATTTGGAAGAGTATCTTGAAGGTGATTGGTATCTAGTAAGGAGGTAACCATAAGTTGATCTATGATGAACTATCCTTTGATATATTTTTGTGTAAAAATTCATATATAAAATTCCATTAATAGGATGATCTATTTACTGAGTATATATCTAGGTAATAAAGCTTCAAAGAAAAAATGAGAAAGTGGATCAAAATGGATAATGGAATAAATAGTTTGATAGAGAATATAATGATGGAGCTTCTCATCTATGAAATATATAGATAAACAATCATGTTCTACTTTTTTTATAACATTTTTATTAATCAATTGAGCCCTTGCTGATATAGTAGATAACATATTTTTATTGGTATCATCTTGTTGAGTGAGCATTGCCCCAACTGATATGGGCGTAGATGATGTATATAAACTTCGTAGATGATAATTTGAAGTGGTAAAAGACTATGGGGATGAATCAAAAAATATTTAATGTTATCAAATGATTTTTGGCATGAATGTTTCTATTCTAGAGCATTAGCTTTTTTATAAATTAATTTATTCAAGTATATGTACGGATATCCATTTACAGAATAAAGTGATGAATTTCCCCAAGTTTATCAAGGTATGTTTGTATGTATATAATTGAGTGAGGGATATGCATGTTGATAGCTTTTATTTTGGATGGATTGACATTATTGCCCTAGTGGGAGACTATAAAACATAATAGTTTATGAAAAGTAACATCAAACACACATTTAAATGGGTTAAGTCTAATTTTTTATTTAATGAGTTGATCAAAGATGATAGTTTAATCATGAAAATGAGTGTGATGTTGTTTATATCTAGAAATATTATCATCCACACAATTTTTGATGATTTTATGATGAAATCATGAAATTTATGGGTCATTATATGTTGATAGGTATCGATGGCATTTTTAAACCAAAAGGCATTTTAAATTATTAATAGGTTCCCCATTCTATGGAAAATGTTATTTTGTGTTGATCTTTGGAAGCTATGTGAATTTGGTTGTATCCTTAGAAACCATCCATGAGTAATGACATTTCATAATAGACAACAAAACTAGAAATGGAATCAATTGATGGTAAAGGAAAATTATTTTTTGGATAGGCTAAATTTAGGTTATGAAAGTCAATGCATATGCGAATAACCATGGTGACTTTTTATGAATACGGACAATGTTTAAAACCCATTTTAAGTAGTCCACAGGTTTAATGAATTTAACATTCAAAAGTTTCATTATTTATTTATGGCATAGAGTAAAAATATTAAGAGGGATTTTTTTTTGTCACACAAGTTTAGTGTTTGGATATGTAATGATATTATATATAATGATTTCAAGGTCAATTCTAGTAATTTATTCATATGACTAAGTGAAAACTTCATGATATTTATCAAACAAGAGATTAGACCTATCAATTTCACTGAGGGGGAAATCTTTAAAGATAGTAATAGGTCAAGGACATGTAAGTGTATTATACTCAATTTTTTTAGTTTATTCAACAAGCATAGAATTTATATCTTGTAAATGATATAGAGCATGAGGGAGGGAAGAAGTAGGATGTGTATTAGGGTCCACACTAGCCATGAAATTTTTTAGATAAGGAACCTTTTACTAAAAGCTTCTGAGCTTATGATGTTGGTATGGAAGTTGAGGTTCTCTAGCATGTAGGAGTTCTAGTATAGCTTCATCATTCACAAACATGGGTAAAGGTCCATAATATTTGACATCTACTTCAAGATCAATTATTTTATTACCTTTGATATCATATTAAGAATGTATTTGTCTCACATATATAGATTCATCATCTAACATAATTTTAAGTAGCATAGAGGATAAAGATTATGTGTTGGTGAGATCGGATTGAGCTAAAGAAGCAATGTATGAAATAATTGTACTAGTTTTTTCAATAGACATGTTTTTAGGTGGCAAATTTCTAAGATTTGTTTTAATTGAGTTTCATTGGATAGGTTTGGATGGTCAAATTTAAAACGATCAGTACAATTATAAGAAGGAGAAATGAAATTTATGGTTGGTAAAGTGGATTGTATTATATTAAGTTGCATAATAATTCTAAAAATGTAGTAGTAGGTATTTCTTAGACTAATCATGAGGTGTTTAATAATGGAGTATTATTAGGGGGTACATAACCTTAAACTTATGAGTCACAATCAGAGGAGATATGAATGGCATGGACATCATGGTTAAAGGCATGTATTTTGGATATTATCTTTTGATAATGTTTTACATCTAAATCATGTGATTGAGCTTGAGCCATGATATAATTAGCCTAATAGGTGTGATAGATAATGCATGCATTAGTTTATATAGGAGATTTAGTGATAAAAACACCTATACTACTAAATTTGTGAGGATACATAGTTAAAGGATCTTGAAAAAAATTAGCTACTCCATATTAATTACAAGTGAAATCATCCTCTATGTAATAGGCTTCATATGAATTGTATGGGGGGGGGGGTATTAGGAGTATCATCAATTAAGGGAATGGTATGATCACATGGGAGTAAATAAGGAGGTATCCATTCTATTATATAAGGAAATAATTTAGTGGTATTACAAGTATTTTATAGTTTATTTGGTTTACAATCATCTAAATCTAAAAGAGTAACATGTAAATTAGAATGTATGTTGATAAATTGAAGGAGATGTGTACAATTGATGTGATAAATAATAGGAATGTGATGTTGAGATATAGGATTGGGTAATTGAATACTCCATAGATTAGGATTGGCTTCATGTTTGTATCATTTACCATTATGTATAAATTTGATACATTGACTACTTAAATAAGAAATGGCATTCATATGATCTATCTATGGGAAACCAAGGAGCATTTTGTAATATAAGGGAAGATCAATGTTGATAAGCTTAATGTGAATTGCCTTGGGTCCAATGGTAAGTGTGAGCCAAATGAAATAAGTAGTTTTTGATTGATTTTATCAAATCCCCTACACATGAGGTATGTGTGTTTGAGATTTTCCTTGTTGATCCAATTTGTTGAATTAACCAAATAAATGTGACATTTTCCTGATCATCTATCTACTATGAATTGTTTTAATGATGGTATTTTATATTTCAATTTTGATAAAGAGACTTGGATCATTTTATTGAAAATTAATCTAATCATTAATCATATCTTCTTTGACAAATTCTATGGAAGGTTTTGTGGATGTGGTGACTATTTCAATTGTATGAACTTTAGTAAGTGGAACATCATTATAATAGAGTTATGAATCATGAGATTGTGGTTCTTCAATGTATTTTAATTATTGCATAAGGAATATACAATGATAAGAATAAGTTCAGACTAATTCTATAAGGATGATTTTTCAAGGAATTGAATAAATTTATTTTAAGAAATTATATTACAATTTAGAAGATGTAGAATAGCACAAGGTTTATGTGGGATGCCATTTTTTGTAGGGATAGGATAACTAGGTTGAGGTTTTGGTTGTGGAAGTGGTTCATCACTTATTTTGGAAGATTTTGGTAAAATAGTTGTATTATATTTAATAAATTTTTCCTCAATAGAGTATTTATTAGGCTTAGTGACATGATCCTTGTGAGTAGTTTTACATCTATAGCTAAATTTAGTTACATTCACATACTGATATTTGGTGTAATATTGATCATAATCGACATCAATTACATAAATATTGTAATTTGAATATTGTGTATTAAAAGTAGAAGATATTTTTTTAGGTTTTTAGTTCTTGGGTTTAGTAACTTGTTACTTTTGATAAGCTTTGAGATAATCATGATGATGTATTTTAATCATAGTGTCATGGTCAAATGTTCACCTAACATGAAGGAAACTATAAATTTGATAATCCCATGACATGTTTAATGAGAATCACCAATATCATCATGTAACCAACATAATTTATTAGGATCATACCATGATGGGGAGCGTTATTATTATAAATGAAGTGTTTAGATGGAGATAATAACATATTAATTTGTGTTACCATTAATGGTGAGTGGAAAATAGTTTGATTATAAATTTTAACTACTATTTCTATTGGAGATTGAGATTGTGGATTGGAACTCTTAATTTAATTATTTGAAATTTGGAATTCCTTAATTGAACTATGTGTTAGATAAAATTATTTCATAATAAAGTAATCCTTTATCTCAATCAAATGCCTCATTTAATGTTTTTGGGGAAAATTTTTGAACTTTGTATTATAGAGAAGGTATTAAATCAATGTTAAATAATTTAAATATATTATCATCATTCATTTTGTGAACTAATTTATGAGTTAATGATTTCCATCATTTGATGAAAGTATGAGATTATTATGAGGGTAATTTCCTAGAATTAATGAAATGACTAAGACAATTTTATAGAGGGTGATTTTGTTGAAATTATCTAACTAAATCATTGACTAAATCCTTTAATTGTGAGGTACAATGTTGAGGGAGTTTATTATACCATTCTAAAAAATATCATGTGAATGTTTTGACTAAAATTTTGGTAGTAGTGAAAGTATTTGTTTGTAGTAATTCATTATATAGATTACCAAATGATTTAAGAAAAGTGGTAGGATCATTAGATCTATCACATTCAATTGTTGGAGATATATTCCCATTATTAATGGATACCATAAATATAACTAATGGTTTATTTTGCATATGTTTAAGCATATTATTATGAATAAGATGTTGAGGAATGATATTCTCATTGGCATATCTTAGAGGAGGAATAAATTTTGGTTATTTTTAGGAATGATTAAAGGAGGTTCAATAGTCATTTATAAAATGTGATGTCGTATTTGCATCATTTGGGAATTATTGGTTATTTGCATAACATTAAATTTGTAAACCATTTGAGAAAGAATTTGAGTAGTATGAATGGGTGTATTTTGCTTTCCCATAGTGGGAGGAGGTGGATGAGTTTGATTATTATTGTTATAAGGAGAAATAGTCTGAAGGTTAGGGATATGAATGTTTCCTATTGGAGAAATCCATATGGGAGAATTTTTTATGTTAGTGTCTATTGTTCCAATGGTATAATAAAGAAGTTTGGATAGGTTAATGTCATGGAAAATGTGAAATGGGTTAGATCCATATATGTCATCATTTTGGGTAATTTGAACCATGTTGTAATCAATGGAGTTAGATGAAGGGTGGGAATAAGTTCACCATGAGAGACTATCCTCTTGGGTGGATAGGGTAGGTAAGAAAGAAAAACTTATGTATGTTATAAATGGGTTAATATTATCAAGGAAATTTTTGATAGGTGATTTCATGATGTTAGGTAATGTGGAAAGAGATTAAATTATGTGTAAGTCTTTAGGAAAAGGTTTTAGGAATAAAACTAAATTATCCACAAATGGGTCTAGATCCAAAAAATGTTTTAGATTCCATTCATAAAATCAAGTATGTTCACCCAAAGGTACATAATAAAACTGGTTGATTTAGTTGGTTTCTAAGTAGGGAAAATAGAATAATCTAATAATAGACTATGTTATCCAATTTATATGAAATAATGATAGTTAATTTATTTGGTTTCTAAATAGGAAAAATAGAATAGTCTGATAATGAATTATGTAAGCCAATAGATATGAAATAAAGCTAGTTAATTTAGTTATTTTTTGAATAAATAAAATATAATAGTCTGATGTGGTCATATAAAATGCAAAAATTGGTAACTTGAGCATGGATAATGACACCCAACCCTTAGGTTTCTCATGGTTGCTCTCATAACCCTCATAGACATATTTTCACTAATTCCCAATCATATGTAGCCTTCTATACTTGATCCCAATTGAGCCATACCCTTTTTCACATGATATATCCATCCCCATAGGTCTTAACTACTTAATATAATAGCACCACACTAGGACTATAACATCATTACCACTCTTGACTACTTTTAACACTATTGTCAAAGTCCATTTTTGGCCCTAATGGTATATTTATTCTAGTTCACCATCCTTATCCTTGTCAACCTAATAAGAGTGCATTTAAACCATGACCAATAGATCCTTATAAAATCCCATTAAAAGATCATTTGGAATGGGTTATAAATTATCACTAAGTAAGTAAGAATACAATCAAGACTACTCAAGAAATCTTCCCTATTATCTACATATAGCTAGCCAACACACTTATAAGCTTATTCAAATACTAACACCAGTCCCTATCCACCTTAAACACATCTATTTTTATCATTATACATCTTCATACACATAAATTTCACATATCATATCAAGTGGGAGAACTACATATGGCTTGATCCCTCTTCAGAGTATTGGTATATAGGTAGCATGCCCACACAAGGGGTGTAGATCCATGTCCAATGAATATTACACACACTAACCCCCCTCTTTCCTTAAATGTGTCAAATCAAAAATATAATATTGTGTTTTAAGAGAAAATATGCTCTATAGGGAGCTCTAAAAAATTCTAGCTGCTAAAACTTCATAGATAGGGTCACATAGACTTGGTGAATAAAACCCAAAAAGATTGGATCCTCAAGACAATAGTGATAGAGGTGGAATATAGTGTTGGAGCCACTCCTATCTATTTTTAATTCTCCTATCCAATCACAAAATGAAATTTAGATCTCAGTTTATGATAGTGTCCTAGTCCTGCATAGTGAAATATATCCTCTGTCTTAGTTGAATCATTTAGTTTCTAGCTAAGTCTTATTTTCTTCCTCTCATTACTATTCTAGAAAAGTCTAAATTGCAATTAGTTTGTAAAAACTAGTAGCTTAATAATTACATATTTATTTACTAATTTTACTACTCAAACCCTTTAACTAAATGATGAATAATACACCAATATTCCCAAAATTGTTAAATCATTTGGTGAACTTGACTTAGTTTACACATAAAAGCCCTAGAAACCCTAAGGTAAATTTCTTTTATATTTTTTATATTTTTTACATACATATCAAAATCATAAATTAGCATTAAATTTTAAAATTGCATAGTAATTTTAAAGTAATTTTCTTTCAAACCCTAGTTGCCCATACTAGGTCCCAATATTTTTCCAGTAATTTCAAATCATTTTTTAAATTTTAACTAGCATATTTAAATTAGTAAATCCATTCAAATTTCAATTGTAATTTTCAAAAAAAAATATTTTCCAAAACCCTAGTGGCATTTACTAGGTCTCTTTAATTCACTAATTTTCCAATAAATTTCTAATTTTTTACTTGCATATGTAACTCAAAAATTCCCTTAAAATTTCATAGTAAATTACTCAGATAATCATATTTCAAGACCTAGTTGCATGTACTATTTCTTATTTTCTTCTTGAGGTATCACCATACATGTGTACGAACTTCATATCCTTTTTATGTAATTTCTAGTTAACTATTTTTTGGACTTTACATTTCCTATATTTAGTAATTTCATTTTATAGAACTTTGTCTATTAAAAATTATTATGAAAACTTCAATAAAACCTCATTGTTTTCTTACTTTAACAATGATTCAATATACCAATTTTGATGAAATTGATAAAATATAAATTCAAGAACTCCTAACTAAAAACCCTAACATACAAGATGACATGCTTAAAATACTACAAGAAGAAAAAGAAAGAGTGACCAATGGTCAATATTATCAAACCACAAAGCAACCAATTACACATGACACTACAGGGGAAACTAAGTCTCAAGAACTCCCTATATTAACCCAACTTACCTCTAATCCATTAGCTACAACTAGTACATCTTTGTCTCTTGATGTGGTAGCCCTTGTGTAAGAGATAAAATATCTTCAATCCAAGGTGCTACATCTTGAGAAAGGTGCCTCTATACCTATTTAGGATTTTAATCTTTTTTTTCTATTACATACACCATTGACATGTCACATTGCTTATACACCCTTTCCAAAAGGTTTTATTCAACCCAAACTTACTCTATATAATGGCAAGGGTGATCTAGAGACATATTTGAGATATTTTCATGCAGAATGTTTGGACTATGTACCAAATGACTTGCTACTTACCAAGGTATTTCCATGAATCTTAAAGGATTATGCTTTAAAATGGTTTTATAGTCTACCAAATTAGTTGGTCAATGCATTCAATCTTATAGATGATATTTTCCTAGCTTATTTTAGCATCAACATTGCTGATAAGGTTTCATATGCTTAGGTTGCACAATAGAAAAAAGGTCAAATAAGCACCTCATAGATCATATTCTCCAATATTAGACTATTTTGGCTAAGATGACTAATCCCATGGTTGATTAAGAGTTACAAGATCTCTTCAAATATAGTCTTCTATGAGATTTGCATGAATCAATCATGTTAGATTATCTTCCTTCACTAAATTATGTCACACACTAAAATAATGAGAATTCAAACTAATTTCAATGGGAAAAATCAAGTACACAAGTATCTCAAACATAATAAAAGAGAGTAATAGTAAATTCCCATACAAAGTCAAGGTCAATGATAACAAGATTCATAATCAAATGATAGTTAATGTAGCTTCCAAGCCCCCTCATTGAGTGGTTTTATCAGCACCTCCTCACCAAACCTTCACTAATCTACCAATTTCTCTAGCTAAAGTTTTATATTATATATTTATTGTAACATCATATCTATCCTTATTATTTAATAAGTTAACCCAACAAAGCCTCTTCCATAGGGATATAATCAACATACATTTTGTGAGTTTCATAGGACACCTAGCCATACAAAAAATAGATGCATTAATTTGGGACACAAGATACAATATTTGATAGATGGTAATCATATTGATATTGGTACTTTAATTGAGCCTCCTTAGGCAAAATAAACATAGGATAAATATTTGAACATCTTCTCAGATCCATTTTTGTATCTTTATAAATAAGATACAAGGGACACATTAGGGGTTCACCATGCATATCATGCATATCTGCCACTAGATACATATAGGTCACCTTCAACTGAGACACATCCTTTGAGCAACATGATTGGTGTATACAATTCCAAAGTTATAGCTAGACCTTCCTTCTCCTTCTCAGAGAAAGAGATCATCAAGGATGATTCATATTATCATGCACTCTTTATTAGAGTTTACATCCATAATCATCTTATTCATAGTGTTCTCATAAACAATAGATCCAATGTGAACATGTGCACTATGACATTATTGTAACATTTGGGATATTTAGAGTAGACTATTACCCTAACAAATATAGTTATTAGTGGATTCATTGGGTGCATATAGAGGTCATTGGGTGAGATCATACTTCCTTTACATGCTAGTCCAACACACGTGGCCACATCATTCACTATTGTTCCTAGTGTAGAAGTTTTTGATATGTTACTTGTCGAAAATGGATCTAGAAACTTTGATCAATAACTTTTATAGTTCATAAATACATGAAATTTATTCATGCTAATCAAGTTGTTATAGTTGGTGGATTTACATATGACTTACCACTCCCCACTTCAGAGCCATCTTCTACTTTACAGTCACCAATTTTAGTTTTGCCACCAGTTATAGTTTTGCCAAATTTTATAGTTTTTCCACTAGTTATAATTCCTCCTCTATTTATAATTTAGACATAGTTAAGGCATCCATTATGATCATAGAGAGTTAATACACCTTCATTGCTTCAATATTCTAGATAGTTTTTAGGTACCATGTTCACACCTAGGGCCGTATCATTCAGATCTCATGCATCTACTCATAGAACACATGTTCAAAAAACTTCTCCTACTACTACATGGGTCCTTAAGAACCCTACAATTTCTTCCACTTCTTAGAGTTATAGGGGGGTAAATTTAGTTTCTAATTTAGATATTTTAGAGTATTTATAACATATACAACTTTTAGAGACACAATCTTAGCATTTCCATCATGCTTGATGATCACACATGATTCCTCTCCTTGATACAGGATACCATGGTAGAAAGTATCCCATGAGACTCATTGGTTAGTATCATCCTTTCCCTACTTACCTATATATAATTTATTATAATTGATTGTACATAGCTCAAATATATAAAAAATTTAAAAACATTCAAATATTTTAAAATACAAAAACATGCAAATAACTCAAAAACACAAAATATTTTAATTGTATGCATTATCAATGATTTAAATTTCTACTATATTGCTAGACTTACATCTACTATTCTATGTTATTGTATATTACTATGCTTCACTTGATCTCTTTTGAGTATGTGTAATGACATCCAACTCTTTGATTACTTCACTGTACACATTGAAGGGGCATCCAACTTCTACATCAAGACATACATCAATATACATACCCACTAGAGCATATTCTATATGACTACACCATCCAATTTATGTCATTCCTATACCACACACTCTAGTTATCATGTTGATGCACTTTACTTACTATCTTACATAGATTACTCTATCAACACTCACTAATATATAACACTTGTGTATTTATTATCATACACCTAGTCTTATACTAACATGTCTTGCATACTTTCCCTCTTGCTTTGATTAGTTAGATGTGATTTTACTACTAGTTACATGATTTATTTTATTACATAGCGTAGCTAGATTTTCTGCATTTCTTAGTTCTTATTTTGTCTCGTGTATGTGCTTTAGGACATTTACCAATGTCCTTTAATTCTATTCATGTATGTGCATTTGGATATTTTCTAATGTCCCTTGTCTATAATCTTCTATATGATTGTGGCCCTCATGCCAACCCTTTCTTGTTTTAATTATGTGTGTATGTGACATTTGAATATTCCTTGTATGCTTGATTTATAGTTTGAGTGAAATGTGCCCATGTCCCTTGTTTGTGTGGCCCCTTGACCACCCTTGTATATTACTTGCTTTTTGCCTTGTGTGCTTGTTACTTGTTTGCTTCTCATTTTTTACAATGCCATGATCCACATTATGTATTTATCTTAATTTCTTAGATGACATGATGGACATCATGATCCATCCCTCCAACTAACAACTAATAACTAACCAAACTTTCATCTCTAGTTTAGTACATTACACATGTTATTACATTATTATATCCACCTAGGAAGACCCCTGTTAATCTAACAATCTCTCAATACAAATCATGATATATCTTATCAATTATCATTATTATACCATGTGTCTTTATAGAATAACACACTTATAGGGCTCTTTATTCTAAGGGTATTCATTCCTACCCTCAAAATAGGGGTCAATAAACATGGGTTTTATCTTAGAGATGAAAGTTCCTAACAATTAAAAAACTATCATTCAACACACCCAAAATAGTAACCAAATATCAAAATAGTTAGAACAAACTAGGCAAATAGTGAGAATATTAGAATAGTCATTAGATTTGGCATAGGAAAATAGTTCCAAACTTGGACTACAGTGCCAGTGCCACTAGTGTCCACTTTGAGTGCTCCTATATAAATAGTAGAAAAACCAAACTTTCCATAAGTAGGTAGAAAACTAGGTTTAGCTATAGTTTTGCAGAACCAAAATAGTTTAAAATTAATAAATTTTAATACATTTTCGCTAAAATAATTTAGATATAGGGGCATCATGCACATCATGATGGATCTCACTTTTAGTTTTAGATATGGAAGTTGATATGACTTCCAGATGAAAATCCATGTTTCATACACTAGTGATTGGGGGTAATGTGCATGGCACATTTATTTTTTTTCTTTCCAAGTTTAGTATTACCTAGACATTCTTAATAGTTGCATACCTTATTAAATCTATAGATGGTTATAATCATTTTGGAATGGCTTTCATACAAGCTTAAATTTCACGTTCTTGAGTTCCCAAGTTCTTGAATTCCCAAATGGCTTTCATACAATCCTAGTGCACCAGTTTAGAGTCAATTCCATACAAGCCTAATCTCCATCTTTTGAAGTGACCAAGAGTCATATAGTTTCCAATATACATTTGAATATCCATGCCAACATTTTTAGATCATAATAAATTCATGGGATTCAAGAGCTATCTCATATGATACACATTTCATATTGGTATCAGTTCATAGCTTCATTTTATGGGGAAATGATAGATCCAAAGGACTAACTATACTTTATATCATTGAGCCATCTATTTAGAAGGATTGGACACATAATCCAAATATTTATTATCACATGTATGATCATCTAAATATACTTAGTTGGTAATGATGGATCCAAAGGGATAGCCTCTATATTCTTGAGCCACTTTCATAGAATTGAGCATTCAACTCCATTCATGATATTACTCTTGGTACAACATTAATCAGCATCATAATAGGTTTTGTATTGGTTTACATAATCGATGAAGAGTATTTATTCCTTTATCTTCCTCTCTCTCTTACCTAGCTTTGTACATTCTTAATTTAGATATAGCATATCTAGTAAGAACTAATCTACTCTTCTTCTTTTTTGTAGACTGACACTTCATATCAAACTCTCTTTATGCACACCCAACATCACATAGCTTCATGAGATTCAACCTTGCAAGTAAGTTTAGGTACACTTTCTATTTTTACTTTATCCTAGTATTTCACTTTGTTTCATCATTAGAATAAAAGGGGGTAAAAATAGTCACATAAAATGCAAAAATTAGTAACTTGAGTGTGGTTAATGACACGCAACCCTTAGGTTCATTTTTCTTTATCTCATGAACCTCATAGGAATATTTTCACTAATTCTCAATCATCCATATCCTTCCTAACTTGATCCTAACTAATCCAAACCCCTTTTTCCATGATATATCCATCCCCCTAGGTCCCATCTACTCAAAACAATAATACCACACTATGACTATGTGTTAGTGCCACTCCTATCTACTTTTGGTATTATTGTCCAAGTCCATTTCAAGCCTGAATGGTTAATTTATTCTAGTTCCCCATCCTTATTCTTATCAACATAATGTGGTCACATTCAACTCATGACCAATGTATCCTTATAAAATCCCATTCAAATATCATTTTTAAGGGGTTGGTAATTATCATTAAGCAAACAAGAATACAAGTAAGACTACTCAAGAAATCTTCCCTATTCTCTACATACATCTATCTAACACACTTATAAGCCTATTCAAATCCTTACACCTATCCCTAACCACCTCAAGCACATATGTCTTTAGAATTTTACATCTTCATACACACAAATTACATAAAGCACATCAAGTAGAACTACATATGGCTTAATCCCTCTTCAAAGTATTGGTATATAGGTAGTGTGCCCATACAAGGGGTATGGATCCATGTCCAATGAATCTTACACAAAAAAAACTTCCCCATCTTTATCAAAATAGGTCAAATCATAATGTAATATAGGGTTTGAAGAGAAAATCTACTCTATATGGAGCTCTACAGTTTTGTAGCTATTGAAAATTTGTAGATAGGGTCACATAGACCTAGTAAAAAAACCCATAAAGCTTAAATCCTCAAGAAAATAGTAGTAAGGGTATAATATATGGGTATTCCCACTCTTATCTAGTTATATTACTCCTATCCAATCATAAAATGAAGTTTAGATCTCAATTTGTGATAGTGTCCTAGTCTTCAATAGTGAATTCTAGCCTCTGTCTTAGTCAGGTCAATTAATTTATAGCTAAGTCTTATTTTCTTCCTCTCATTACTATTTTTAGAAAAGCCTAAATTATAATTAATTTACATAAATTATTATATTAATAATTACATATTTATTTATTGATTTTACTACTCATACCCTTTAACTAAATTAAGAATAATACACCAATATTTTCAAAATTGTTAAATCATCTGATAATGAACTATGTCAGCTACTAGATATGAAATCAAGTTAGTTACTTTAGTTATAAAAAGTGTAAAATTTTAATGTTTTGATAATGTAGTATGTCATCCAATAGATACGAGATATGAAATTGAGCTAGTTGATTTAGTTGGTTTTTAAATAGGTAAAATAAAAAAGTATGAGAATAAACTATGTTAGCCAGTTGTTCTACTAAATTTAGGAAACTATAGGGGTTAATTTCTTAAATAGTATATGGGTCTAGATTAAGGGGAAAATTAGTAAATAAATATGCCTTAATTAACCTACTAATTTATTGAATTTACAAGTGCTTAATTGATTTCTAAAAATAACAAACAAGAGGGAAGAGAATAAAACTTATCTAGTTTTGGACTAACATGGAATATTCAGATGTTGATATTTGCTAGTCTAGCTGGGCAAAGTATTGGAAACAAGACCTATAATTCTAGTTTTTGTCTAGATAGAAGTGTTAAAAATGGGAAACCTCAAGGTCTAACCCTGTAGTCCTAGTTTTGGCATTGTAGTCCTATGGTTCTAAGCTTTCTAAGATTTTAAGGTTCTATTCATCTATTTTAGGAGACCTTATATACCAAATTTTAGCTCTTGAGAGTTATTGAAACTAATTTTAGGTCTATTTCCATCTTCAATATCTGTACTTGTCTACACACATGGAATTGACAAATAGATCAAAAGTAAAAGGAAGAAAAACTAGGTTAGGGGAAGAATGATCACACAATCAAGAACCCCTATTATTCTGATTACTACCTACATTAACCCTCAAGTTGGGGTCTTAGATCTAATGTAGATCTCCCTTAGGGAATGTGCATAGTCAAGGCACATGATTGATTCAATAATGAATTTTTCATAGGCCCTTCCTTGATCAAGCATGCAAATCTAAGTGTGATGTAGAAAAATTGAGCTATACTATTAACTAATTTTTATTATGTCTAATGTGCCAAAGTAGTAAGTGCTAGATATAAAATGACTTGTATAGTATTTTATATAGGAGACTCATTATTTTGAATTTAGGATCTTTATTAAAATTTGACCGACATTTAGAAACATAAGAATGAAGCAAAGAAAAGAGGTAAGACATATCCTATGGAATATATTGACCATTAAAACCAAAACTAGGCTTGGATAATAACACAAAAAATTAGACACCTTGGGTTTCAACATTGTAGTCCATATTTGGGTACTATTGTCTAGGGGTTTTGGCACCTGGGGGGATGGATCAGGGTCTAAAAGAGGTCTCTAGGCCTGAAAGAGTCAAAGTTGATAAGCTACAAATGACTAGGAATAGGCAAAGAGATGTTTAGGGAATGTAGTAAGACCAATATAAGATAGAAAAAAAGACCTAGATAAATGTGAATAAAATTCATATTTTCCAGTTGGAGTCTCCTATGAAAATACCATGAAAAGACTTAATATGTGTGTTTTCTTGACCAATTTAGGGTGATTACATTTTCCCCCCTTTTATTTGATTGATGTAATGCAATGAATTACTAGAGTAAAAGAAAGAAAATAAAATGTGTACCTAGGCTTACCTATGTGAAGAAAAGTATGTTGAAAAGGGCCTAACTTCCTAGCCAGGGAGTGGATTAAAGAACTTAAATAGTGGTCAGAGAAAGAAGGGATCCCTATAATAAATGCCCCCTATACTGAAGCTAAATAGTGTCTAGAAAGAGAAGGAATCCTTGTAATGGATGCCCCTATACTTAATATGAGTAATGT
This sequence comes from Torreya grandis, assembly GCA_037957365.1. Classification (NCBI taxonomy): domain Eukaryota; kingdom Viridiplantae; phylum Streptophyta; class Pinopsida; order Cupressales; family Taxaceae; genus Torreya; species Torreya grandis. Next base: position 5,632,500 of record JARHVA010000086.1, read on the forward strand.
CTAGAAAGAGAAGGAATCCCTATAATGTATTCCCCTTGTCCTAAATTTGAATAATCTAAATTGGATTTGAGAAGTGCTCAAAGTTCCAAAACTAATGTTTATCCTCTATCCCACACAAAATCCTAGGTCTGAGGAATAATATGGATCAATCACTGTAGATGACAATATTGTCCATCCTAGTGAAAACTTGAGTAATGCTTAGGTGTAATATAAAAATGTTGGTTAATGTGTAAGAATAAAATAGCATGTCTTGCCTTCTCAATCTATATAATCCTAAAAGCTCAAGGACATAAACATCAATGACATGCCCCCAAATTTGGTATGTGAGTGATGCATCTAGATAATCTAGAAATATGTATAAACACATATGATATGATATATCATGTCATCTCTCATGTGAAACATTAGAGATAAAAATAATGTGCTCTACACTATGCCTACAATCTACTATCTAGTCTATAACTATGTCATGTTTTATAAAGCTATATGTGTGAGACATGTAGTATTGTACATGCCCCTAAATTAGGTATCCAGATAATTTATATATTTATAAACCAAAGGTGTATCCCTATAAATGTATTAATTAATGCTAAGTAACTTGAATGTAATCTGAATCATTGCATAATCTAACCAATCTAAGCTGAGTAATGCTAAGTGACCCATAAAATCTAAACCACTTGTGAAATCTTGACCAATCTGAGTTGAGTAATGCTAAGTGACCCCTAGAGTCTAAACCAATTATATAATCTTGAAAAATCTAAGATGATTAATGCTAAGTGACCATTGGATTTTTAACCACTTATGAAATCTGAACCAATCTAAGTTGAGTAATGCTAAGTGACCCCTAGAGTCTGAACCATTTGTGAAATCTTGATCTATCTAAATTAAATTTGATAATTTGACTACAAAAGGTTTGAGAACCATGGTTTACTCGAGAGGTATGCTAGATAAATTTTGGGAATATGGATAGTATGAATGATTCCCCCCTTTTGGGGGAAGGGATGAGATCCACGATAGAGGAGGTTGAGCCAAAAGTAAGGACTAGTGGTAGAATGTATAAAAACATGGTTGGCATGTATCAAATAGATTAAAAAGCCATTATTGAATTGGTGAAATTGAATTACTAGGAGTGAAAGGTATCTTTGTTTGATTAGATTCAAATATTATATCTAGATTTATTAGATATATAGAAGTTGTCATGCCATGGTAGGCAAATGAGGTAAAAATAGATTGAATGGGATGAAAGAGTTATTTGATCAAATAGGTTGGGTTGTTTGAATGTTTTAAATGGATGTTTATTTGGTGAGGACCAATCTAGGTACTAGATAGGTGTACAAACATGTGTGTCATGGTAGGAAAATAATGTATTAATAGAGTGAGTCTTGATTTATATTGAAGGTGTCATTATAATGGTTCTGAGGAATAAAATAGTTTGTAAAATAGAGTTACGTATCTCAAGTTATGGGCAAGTAGAATTTTGTTTTTATTGAGAAAGTGGTTTTATATAGGGAATATTTGACTAAATAATGATTCATTTATGTATTTACTAGTTTGAGCTTTGATCTATGGAGTGATAACATGCTGAGTAGATGAGCACCCACTATGACTCATTATGAGTAGTTGGTAGTGTAGATTCAGGTTGGTGAGGAGGTTTCCCTAGTGAGTAACAATAGTTTTTTACTTTTGTTCATATCTAAGACCTAATTTTGGTAATTTTTAGATATTTTGAGTTATTTTAAATTAGTTTAAAAATTATTTGACTAGTTCTAGCACCATTTTCCTAGGGTCAGTGTTATCTAGGATGCAGTGCTCCTATCTAGGTTTTAGCATTGTTATCTAGTGCTAGTGTCCTTTTGCAGTGTTATTATCTAATTTGGATGTATTTTTCAATTTATAATATGTTCTAAATTTTCTATTTATTATCTGTTTTTTTCTTGGCATGGTTCTCTGACATATAGTATTCTTGATAGTGTTTTCAAGGTGAGGTACAGATGAGAGAGTTTCATAAAGGCCAAGTTATGGAGACTCTAAGATTATTGCCATTATCTACTGATGAGCATGTTATTAAGGATAGGTCTAGGTTGGGCCATGAATATGATCTTGGTAAAGTGTAGTGGGATAAATATTTCATCACTACCTTATGTGAGAGGTGGAATGCTGATACATGTACATTCTAGCTTTCAATAGGGGAGATTACTATGACTCTAGAGGATGTGTATCAAATTTTACATTTTCCAATCAATGTGTGATGAGTGTCATTGAAAGATGACATGGGTGTGGATGCCATTTATCATGTATCTAGACACTTTTAGGGATGCTCACAAGAGTGCACCATAGGGGTAGTAGCAGTGATATATTACTATTCCTTATTATGTAGTTGAGTGTTCTGCACCTACAAAAGTGGTTGGTTACATTATTGGCTTCTTTTATTTATATGGATGGTAGTGGAGTATCTATTACTTATAGGATGCATAGAGTGGTTTGAATTATTGAGATGTATGATACCATTTTTTCATGGGGGAAGACTATGCTCACCCATTTGTATAGAGATTTATATAGATTTATGTAGTATTATTTTAGTAGTGGTATGGGTGTAGATACTTTGTTGCCTTGTTGGGATTACGAGTATATAGTGGTTATGCAATCGATTAGATTTTTGAGGGTGAATTGGGCATATCCATAGCCATTTTTTGAGCATTAGACTAGTGATTTTGATATTCAATCCCCTAGGATAGATTATTATAGGTGATTGCTAGATAGATTAATGGTTGGTAACATCAGATGGAGGCTCGATACAGGATTTTATAGATGGACAAAGGATGGAGAGAAGCTACGGTACATGAGAGTGAGTTGTTGGTTACATGATAATTAGTCTAAAGTTTATGAGCATTTTTAGTATGAGCACGTGACTAGGTAGTTTAGAGTTTGATAAGATGTTCCTCTTATAGCATGGATATGGTTGAGGAGTGCATGGGTACTAGTGAGATTTGGAGCACATCCCAGACTGACTAAGGTGGATTTGGCACCATTGCCATTATATGTGCAAGATGGGATTATATATGTTACTAATTTAGATGATGTGGGGTGCACTAAGGCATATATGGTATGGTGGTCAAGGCATTGATGGGATCCACTATATCTAACTAGTGTGCCAAATGTTTTTGAATATGAACTACCTGAGTTGATTCAAAGGGTGGGAAGTGAGTGGTTATAAGGTGGCCTATATATTTATGTATGTTTTTGTTTTTATTTGTAGATTATATCTGAATAATGGAGTGTAATGTTGTTTTAATTAGTGAGGTAGTGAGTATGAAGGGTGAGGCACATGTTAGTGTTAGTGGTGGGGATGATGTGTTCTACGAGACTATTATTGAGTCTACACTGCATGAACTTACATGGCATGTTCTTAATGATGTTATGGAGGAGGTTTTGATAAAGAGATCTATGGTTATAAATGGTGTTTATTCTCACTTATTTTATTGAGATACTATAGCTATAGCTACTTATATTAAGGTAGTAAGAGAGAGAGATAAGATTAGGGCTGAGAAAGATAGGCACAAAATGCCTCCTCTAGATTATGGAGTAGTGAGCTCCAAGATTTTAGATGATTATATGGATCCTCAATGGTGACATGTAGACTGTCATGAGGTGTATGGTCATTTTTTGGAGTGAGACAATTATTGTAAGAGGCATTCAAGATATTAAGAAGGTGCAGAGTCATCGAGTGCTAGACAAGATTATAAGACAAGTACTAGAGGAGAGTGAGATACAAAGTGAGGCCATGACCCCTATCCCTAATTGATTAACCTTGACATGATGTATATGTTTTGAAAACTTATGTGTTATATAGTTAGTTTGATTTTGAAACTCATGTGTATGTGCATTATGGATTCTAGATTATACTGGTATTGCAATGATGTGATTTTTAATGATTGAGTTGATGGTTGATCTTGAAGTTGTATATGTTTGGTAAATGGTATGTAGGATATGTGATTTAATTATGTTGATATATTTGGTAAGACTATATTTAAGATATGTTTGGATGTAATTGTTTGATCTATAATCATATGTAAGTGACAATCTAGTTGGTTTTTTGTAATTGGTAAAATTGATTTGGTAAAGTGAATTGGTTTGGAAGTAAGATATAAGTAAGGTCTAGCTTCTGATATTGGTAACTTGTTTAGACAAGTTGAATTAATTAGAGACTAGAAAAAAGTTTTGTATCAGTTGATTTGGTAAGATCTAGACTATGATAGGTTGGTTCTAGTTAGGGATGGCTATTTGGAATTAGGAATGTTAGTTTTTAATAGGAGGTAAATGTAAGATAGAACTATGTTCATATTACCCTCCCATGAGTAGCTCAATAATATAAAGGTACCTTCGGCTCCATCATTACCTTGCTAAGTAAATTTATAAACTAATGTTAAAATGAATGTATGTTATATCACACTATGTTATAACACTATCTAAACCCTATCGACCAAGTGAACAAGTTCCCATATTTCTTATGATGTATAAGACCCTATCTTGTAGCTGATGTTATATGTGATGAACTAATTGTAGTAGGTTATGATAAGTCTAGAAAATGTAATCTGACTTGGCTATGATGTTGAAACTTTATGCTATAAAGAATGCTCATTTGATCTTAAATGTAATGGATTATTGTGTGAAATAGGACCTAAAAAGTCTACTCAGAGTGAATATCTCTCAGAAACTATACTTTGTTTTCATGCCTATGATGGTGCTGGATAAGTATATGGAACTACATTATGTATTCCTTGGATAATAGTGTTATATGTAGGTTACATTCTCCAAACTGGCTTCCAAACTTTTTGAATAGTTGTAATAAGAGATCTCCTATGAGATTCTATCCTAAGAACCACATGACTCACATAATGAGTGACTAATGATTCTTGTAAAGGAATGTCTTGGGATGACTTAGTCATGGAGGAATGAGGTTTAGGGTTCCATGACGGAGGAGATATTTATGCCCCTTATGTGAATGATATAATACCATTATCGACACATCTAAAAATGTAATCTTAGAGTCCAAAATAGGTATTTACATTGTGTCCATGGATATGATGATAATTATAAAAGGGTTAATATGGATATTTATGTAAAATATGTGAATCTCACTGATGAATAAAAGGTAATGTGATTGACATCTTAGCTAGTAGTTTTGAAAATATGATAGATGGGTTATCCCGCTCTGAATCAAACTATAGTGGTGTTGGTTTGTAATTCTTTGTATTGCATATTATTTTGGAAACTTTATTTTTATTCTTAACTATTTGCTTTTTTGTTTGTGGTCTCTAATCTTGTCTAGAACAAGGTAGATGTTGAGTAGTAGGAGTTGTATCTGAAGATGTTACTATGAAATCTAGAGTAATTTGATCAATTGAATCTACCTTAATCAATCCCTATTTATTTTCCAAAGCTATAACTTTGTAACATAATTTTTTGAGACAAAGCTCTATTTGATATAGTAAATGCTCGAGGATATGTTGGTGAAGGCCCTTGATGAAGATATGTTGAACCTCTAGATCTATTTATTTGTATATTAATCTTAAAAAATGAGCCTTAAATCTCAAGATGTACTCACTTATTGGCTCTGAAGAATTTTGATGTAGTGTGGAATATTTCTCATATGTAACATGAGGGCCCATGTTTATATTGTAGTTCTTGAGAAATGCCTCCTCTAGGTCATCATATGTGTGTAATGAACCAATGGGGAGTAAACAAAAGAACTAATTATGTGTTTCCCCACTAATTTCTATTGAAACAACTTGAGTAGAATAAAAGGGTTTATCTGAGGTGGCAAAGCTTTCTCAAAGTCTTGAAGGTGTGTTAATGGATCTCTAGTTCCATCAAAGTGAGGTAGTGATGGTGTTTAGAGATGATTAGGCAATACAAATTTTATGAATGTTTTTGAAATGAGGTTACCATGTAGATCATTAGCATCCATCCAAGATTTATGAGCTTTGTTTTTTAGTGCAAGTAGATGTACTTGATGTTATAATTCACCAACTACATGCATTAAAGAGATGATCTCTTGGGATGGTACATTACTATCTTGAAGTGGTTCATTTAATCATTGAATTTGATTATTAATTTTAACCATAAGAATGCTACATTTAGTAATTGGATCATAAAGAGGTGATGGGCTCACTTGAACCTTGGGAGTAATGGTAGATTGGACCTTGTGAGAGGGATGTGGGCTACTATTCTCTTTGGGTGATCGGTGAAAATTGGGTTCTACTATAGTGAGGGGTGGCTTCGGGGATTCATTGGTATCTTTATGTTTTAGTGAATAACATTTTAAGTTAGTAGAAGATGTGTTATTTAAATTATCATGTACATGATTGGAAGTAAAATAATTTATAGATTTATAATCAACATTTTGGCATGCATGAGACTTAAGAAGAGTGAGATAATAGTTAGAAGTATGTGATGCATTTTCTTCTTCACTATATGCATAGTAGTCATCATTATTCCATGCATTATCAAAATATTTATTTTGTTCATTTCAAATAAAATAATTTGACATATCGTTTTCATATTCAATTTCATTTTCATACTTATTTACATGTTCACTATTGTATTCATAATCACTTCCATTATTGCTAGGGAGAGGTGAAAGAGAAATATTTGATTCCTTTTTGATATGCAATAAGTTATCATTTGAATTTGGAATATCATGTGTATCTATGATATCCATGGATGTAATATATAAATTTTCTTCATTTGAAACATGAGAAGTAAGAGTAGAAGAGTTATCATTTGAACATTATTTTGAAAGAGTAAATTTAGACACACATAATGCATCATTTGAACTATGCTTTGGTAATTTGATTCTATTGAATTTATATCTTTGTATTTTAAACATAGTAGTAGAAAAAGGTAGAGAGAGATTATGTTCCATGGAAGGAAATCATCACCAATGAGATGTTCATTTAAAAGTGCATGATTACTTTGTGCATTTTGTGCATTGTGCCTAGGAGAATGAGGTGAGAAGTATTTTTCCCATTTACCAAAAGTATTATTTTGAGAAGGAACAAAAGAGATAGGTTTTAGAGGAGAAGATTTATCTATATATTCTTCACTATCACTTTAATATGCATGGTAATATTCTTCACTGTAATAATAGTAATTACCCTCATTAGATATAAAATCATTTTTCACATTTTTATCTAGTGTGTAATTTTATAAATTGGTCCATTTGTTATCATAATTTAAATAAAAATTAAGAAATTTATCTATGGGATGAGAAGGATGAAGTGCCTTTGTGGCCATTTTATCACCAAAAAGAAGTTTTAAAAATACTATGAAGAAAATAAATGCATAAAGAACTACTAACATTGAATTTTGAAAATTACTTTTGCTATCCCAAATAATTTGCAATAAATTAAAATTATTTTTCTAAAAAATGTAAGGAAGGATAATTTGAGTTTTGAGAACCTAGTTTGGGAATCTAGGGTTTCTAGCTAGGGTTTTAGAATTTTGAAAATTATTCAATAATTTTAAATTCTAAAAATTATTTTAAAATGGAATAATTGCACTAAAATTTATAAAAAAATTAGAATTTTGGAAATTAAATTTTTGCACAAGAAACTACTAATTTTGAAATAAAATTTGACAAGGTAACTATTTTACAAAAATTCCAAAATAATTGTCTAAAATTGTAAAAGAGGTAGGCTTATTATTGGATGACCTAGTTTTGAAATCTAGGGTTTTAGTGAATTTATTGAAAATATCTCAATTAATTTGTAGTTTTCTAATTTTTAAATTTAGGAAAAATCAAAAAAATCAAAAAATAAAAATAGTTAGCCCTAGGGTTTTAGGGGTTTTGTGAAAAAAAATGAGGTATGTCAGGTTCACCACATGTTTTACTAAATTTGGAAAACTATAGGGGTTAATTTCCTAAATAGTAAAGGGGTCTAGATTAAGGATAAAATTAGTAAATAAATGTACCTTAATTAACATATTGATTTTTTGAATCTGGAAGTGTTTAATTGATTTCTAAAAATAACAAAAAAGAGGGAAGAGAGTAAAACTTATAAGGTTTTGTACTAAAATGGAAGATTCAGAGATTGGTATTTGCTAGTGTGACTAGGCAAACTATCAGAAATAAAACCCAAAAGCCTTTTTTTTGCATGGATAGGAACATAAAAAATGGAACACCTAGATGTCTAATGCTTTAGTCCTAGTTTTGGCACCATAGTATTATGGGTCTGAGCTTTATGATCTTTTTGGGTTCTATTCATCTATTCTAGGAGACCTTATATACCAAATTTTAGCTCCTAAGAGTCACCAAAACTCACTGTAGGTATATTTCCATATTTAGTACCTATACTTATCTATGCACATGGAAATGACAAATATATCAAAAGTAAAAGGGGGAATAACTAGGTTAGGAGAAGAATGATTGCATAATCAAGAACCCCTACTATTCTAATTGCTACTTACATTAACCCTCAAGTTGGGATCTCATATTTGATGTAGTTATCCCTTAGGGAATATGCATAGTCAATGCATATAATTGATGTAAGAATGACTTTTACTTAGGCCCTTCCTTGATCAAGCATGCAAATATAAGTGTGATGCAGAGAAATTGAGATATAATATTGACTAATTTTTATTATGTCTAATGTGCCAAAGTAGTAAGTGCTAGATATAAAATGCCTTGTGTAGTCTTTTATATAAGAGACTCATTATTTCAAATTTGGGATATTTATTCATATTTGGCCAACATTAGGAAACTTATGAATGAAGAAAATAAAAGGGGTAAGACTTATCTTATGGAAGAAAATGATCTTTAGAACTAAAACTAGGCTTGGAAAATAGCACCAGAAAATGGACACCCTAGGTTTCAGTGATGTAGTCCATATTTAAGCACTATTGTCTAGGGGGTTTGGGACCTAGGGGAGTAGGCTAGGGTATAAAAGAGGTCTTTGGTCTTCAAAGGGTCAAACTTGGTATGCTATGGATGATTGGGAATAGGCAAAAAGATGTCTAGGGAATGTAGTAAGACCAATATAAGATAGATAAGAGGACCTGGCTAAATGTGAATAAAGCTCATATTCTCCAGTTGAAGTCTTTTATGAAAAGACCACAAAAATATATAATATGTGTGTTTACTTGACCAATTTAGGGTGATTACACCAATAAATATGAAATTAAGTTGGTTGATTTAGTTATAAAAAGTGTAAAACTAGAATAGTTTATAAACTAACATCAATGAGCTAATTGACATAGTTATAAGGATAGGAAAATAAAATAGGCTATAAATTGACTAGATCGAGTTGGTTGGTGTAGTTAGAAACTCAATAAAATAGGATATTCTATAAGCTAACTTGACCGATCTAGTCAATCTAGCTAAAAAAGTAGAAAATAGAATAATATACTAGAATGAGCTGGTCAATCTAGTTTTATAGTCTAGAAAAAAAATAAACAATGTAAAATTGGATGGTTTAGTTATATATATAGAAATGAAGTTAAGCATAAATGCAATTATATCAAGCTGGTCGATCTAGTTGAAACACAAAACTTGTATCAATGCTAGATAATATGGTTTGGAATACATTAAGGAATAAAAAACAACAAGAAAAAAAAATAATTTAGATGTTGAATAGTTACCTAAGAATAAGATAATGAGATTATACTAAAGGTTGATTTTGATAATTTAGGCTTCCAAAGATACTGGCTTGTCCATTGGATAGAGTTAGCTCAATGTCTTAGAGTGATAACTATCAAGGAAGTGTCATTCTCATAACCCATTAACATGCTTCCAAGGGTAAGATGGAAGTAAATTTTCAATGTTAACCGCTAACTAATGTACCACACAATAAAATAGATGGTTAGATTCCTAAGGTTAAATACAAATAGAAATCCTAGGTGTTTTTGAAATATTTAGAGGTACATGGAAACTAAAGATCATGTTTATCTCTATATTATGGCTGAGTATTTGAGTAATCCCCTCATGCCATAATATATGTAACTAATATACAAAGACCATAAACATAATATCATGTATCCCTTCATGATAGTAACTAAGTAGTTTTAAAATTGATGGTACATAATTTCTAAGGAAAGTTAAACAAGATGAAAATAAAGGCAAAAATCAATTTGTTGAAAACCAAATTGTAATATTTTAAAATAAATAAAAAATTATCAAAATAAAACTTAAAAGTATTTTTAATTACTATCAAATAGAGCTTAATTTCCTTTACTTATGCTAGAAATTAAAACATATAAAACAAGATCAAGCAGGTCGATCTAGTTGTGTAGATTGTATAGAATAGAATTAAGCTGGTCGACTCTGTTTATTACAAAATAGGCCCAAACAAACAAAAATGACCAAGTCGATTTAGTTTAATGGTAGAAGAAAAACACATAACTAGATTGATTAGGTCTTGTTGACTATGTGGTATAATTTTAAATAACTAAAAAACTAAGGAAAAATAATATCAAAGTTTAATTTTAATTGAAAATCAAGAAATGTAATTTTCTTAGAATTTATAATATGGAAGTTTTTGAGTTGTTAAGAATGAACTTGGAGGATAAAATGAGATCAACTAATTAGATTTAGTCATCTTTCTAAGAATGTTCAATTACTATTGAACTATGTTATCTAGACACATTTTTTTATCATGTAAAGGTAGAAAATAATTTTATTTGATAGAATCAAGATGGTTGATATAGTATAAATAAAATTGATAAAAATTTAGAAAATGAAACTAGATTGATCATATTGATTTCATTAGATCATAGACCCTCTTAAGAATTTAGCTAACAAGATTAATTGGCTCAATATTTTTAGGCATGAAATATTATCATTATGTCTCAAACTATATCAGTCAAGTTGATTTAGTTCCATAATGTGTGCTCAATTCATAACAAGATTGACTTGGTCGACATAGAAGGAAAATTAATAAAATGGGTGTATGCTTAGTGAAATCTATTTAGGAGTGGATAAATGGGTTTGATTTGCTTAGGTAATTGGATAAAAGTTAATTATATTGGTTTTAGGTAATGGGGTAGGTACCAATAATATTTCAAATTAAAAAAGGTCTACCCACCCATTTTCTAGTGCACCCTTCAAGTTGTGTACTTAGAGGGATTAAATCTTGGCAGGTTCTTATTAGAGAGAAAGTGTCAATAAATGATAAATTCACAAAATAGTGTGTGTATATAGTTTGTGTTGGTGTTTTTTATTACATCCTAGTCTAAATTAAAACTTGGGAATAATATTTGAAACATGTGAAATAGGTAGTGTTAGTTCTATAACAACATCAACTTTATGCAAAACCTTCTAAATATGATTTTATCATCCATGAGTTGGAATGATTGGGTTATATTGTTTCACATGAAGGAGTCAAATTTGATCCTAATAATACCAAATTTATGATGCATTGGCAAGTTCCAAGGACCCTCAAGAACATTCATGGATTTTTAGGGCTAAGAGGGTACTATCACATATTTATAAAAAATTATGGCAACATAGTAGCTCCACTCATAACCTTTTTAAATATATATTATTTCCATTAGACTGAGCCAGCTACTAAGGCATCAGATAAATTGAAAGATGCTATGTTCACCACTCTAATTTTGTTAATCCCTAATTTTTTGAAAATTATTGTTGTTTAATGTGATGCATCAAGATATAACATAAGGGAATTACTCATGTAATAAGAAATACCCTTTGCATTCAAGATTCATCAAATCAATGAAAAAAACAAGATCAATCCAATATATGAGAAAATATGATATATATTCTTCCTACTTTCAAATAATGGAGATCTTATTTGATGGGTAGAGAATATTAGGTAATGAGTAATCATGATAGTCTAAAATATTTTTTGGAAAAACTATTTTCATTAGAAGAATAAAAAAAATGGGTGACTAAAATGTTAGGATGTGAATTTGAAATAGTCTATAAGAAAAGAAAAGATAATGTGGTAGTAGATTTACTTTTTAGGAGAGATGAATCAGTTAAAGCACTATTATGTGCAATGACCATTTCACATTCATATGGGTTAGAAGAAGCAATATCAGAATGGGAGAATGATAGAGATACATATGCCCTAATTAAAAATATTCAACATGGTTCATGTGTTTTTAAAAATTTTAAGTGGAAATGGAACACAATATGATATAAATATAAATTGTATCTATGTAAGGATTTTATCTTCAAACACAAGATCATTTGGGATCTTCATGCATCTCCAATAGGGGAATTTAGTATTTTTGAAGACGTGTCATTGAATCAAACAAGATTTATTTTTAGAAGGACTCAAAAGAGATATACATAAATTTGTGTAAGAATACATGGTTTGTCAACAGAACAAGGGAGAAATAAAGAGATAGTATTTCCATAGTCTATGAATTAAATTGTTAAGTTTTTTGGATAAAATTGTGTTAATTTATTTAAAATTAATGTCTCATCTCACTCTCCATGAACATTTTATTATCTTATCCTAATGATGTTTCATTGATTTTGAGTATAAAAATTGATGTTAAAAAATTTGACACAATTTTATCCATAACTCTTAACAATTTATGGGAAAAATAATTAAGGCACCAGGTCTTTTACAACCATTATCCATCCCTAGCCAGTGGTGGGAGGAGGATTCCATGGATTTCAATTAAGGTTTATAAAGATATAAAGGTATAAATTTCATCATGGTAGTTGTTGATAGGATCAAAAAATAAGCTCATTTTTTCCTTATCACAACCATTTGTATCTAGTATAATAATTGTTGATTTTCTTAATATAGTTCAAAAGTTACTTAGTACCACAGATATAATTATAATTGATTATGATCTTATCTTCACCAATAAATTTTAGACTAAGTTATTTATAATTTTAGGTATCAGTTGGCTCATATATTATATTATAATCCTTAATCTGATGGGTAAATGAAGGATGCCAACAAATTCCTAGAAGGGTATCTATATTGTTTTTCATCAGATAAACAAGAAGGTTGGGTCCAGTGGCTACCACTAGTAGAATGGTGGTACAACACTTCCATATCTCTTGTAAAACATCTCCCTTTATGGTACTTTATGGATATTACTCCCATCCATCAATTAATATTTTAATGTGAAACCTAAGGTTCTAGTTGTTGAGGAACATGCTCAACATCAATATGAGGTACTAGCTAGTTTAAGGGAGAATTTAGAAATGACACAAAATAGAATAAAGCATGAAGTTGATAGCCACTATATTGAGATTAATTTTGATATCAGTGATTGGGTCTTTGTGCACTTTCATCCATATAATATGAATTTAAAGCAACATAAAAAGGATAAAAAACTTTCCTATGTATTATGACCCTCATTAGATCCTATAGAAAATTGGCAATATGGAATACAAGTTGGAGCTACCCCAATCCACTTGCAACCATCATGTATTTCATGTATCTTACCTAAATAAGGTCATTGGATAGAGAGTTTCTACCTAGAATGAGCTACATGAATTGGATGAATAAGGTAGAGTCATTGTGTAACCTAAAGAGATCCTTCACATATACACAAAATGATATGAATAAGAGATATTGAGTATTTAATCAAGTGAAAGAGTCTAAATCATGAAGAGCAATATGGGATAATGAATATTACCTATATAAGCATGTAGATTTGATTTAACATTGAGGGAAACATTATTTTTAATAAGATAATCATGCTAATCCCCTTAACATATAGTGCATCTATGAATATGTGTGGCCAACTTGTGGCTTACATACTTTTTATATTATATTATTGAATTTCTCTAAGTTCTTGGTAGGGTTGGCCTATGGAATAACCATGGATAAATAGAGTATATATAGGAGGTAGTAGTTAGTATTCTATCATTATATTATGAATTTTGATTTAATTGAAATGTTATGGAGGTTTCCCCCCAAAGTGGCTCAGTCATAATTATCAAGTATTCTTCTCTTTTATCAATTATTAATGTGGATCTGATTATCTTGCTCTTAATTATATGATATATTATTTACTTATTTTTTAGACATCCAAGTAATTTCATTACATAAGGTCTCAAATTAGGGGGAGATGATGAAACTATAGACCAATGGTGCTCAAAACTCTTCATTTCCTAAAAAAATTTTATTTACTAATTAGACATTTGAAGCATTGTTAAGAATTAATTCAATGCCCAATCGACACTTCACTAAATCAACCAATGGGAGTTTGATCAGAAAAAAATTACTTCATGATACCCATCATATCATTAATTCATTGATACAAAGTAATATAGTGTTTAAATTAAATTTTAAAATCCATGGACTAATAATATATGCATAACTTTTCAAAGTATAAATGAATTTATATGTTGATTACCATTTAATTATAGTTTGAAATTTTGGCTATGATATGATCTAGGTGATAATAGTTATAGTATATCTAACTAATATTATTGATAAATATTTAGTCATTTATCATTTAATCAACCCTACCCTTACTCATGTTATGGTCTAGATGCTAATGGTTATAGTAGATCTAGGTGTTAATATTGATATACATTTGATCATTTCACATTTTATAAACCTTATCCTTACTCATGTTATGGTCTAGGTTTTAATGGTTATAGTATATCTAGGCAATAATATTGATAGATATTTGGTATTTTTATTTTTAGCAAACCTTGTCCTTACTATTGAAATATGTGTCATAATTAATGTGGCATACTTGGCATCATAATTATTGAGAGATTTGATTATAATTTTTTTTTTTGAGAAACCTTCAATCAAATAATAATTTGTGTTATAACTAATATGGCACACAATATGTAGTTTTGGTCCTAACAATGTTGATTTTGTCACTTTAAATTTTAAGTGAGATCACAATGTTAATTTTTTTTGTGAGAAAGTCATTGACTATGATGAAATATTTGACTGTGAAACCATTATAATCTAGAGTGAAAATAGTTTATATAGTGTGGAACTCAAAAAAGTGTAATATTTTATCAAAAAATAAAAGTGTGGAACTCACAAACAATATTTTTATAGTGCATGTTTAGTTTAGTTTGTTTTATTTCTAACCCCCACTTTGTGCCACAAGATTTTATGTAAACTATACTAGATTTGCTTTCTTGTTTAGTAGAATAGAGTGAAATTAAACCTAAGACTCTTTTAGGGTTGTTACATGATTGTGTTAGACTATAGGATTGGAACCCTTCCTAGCATGGTGTATTGTGATAAGTGATTCCCTAAACGGGTATAGTGGATCCCCATATTGGTCATGCTCCCTCTTAATAAATGCATTCCTAATTAGAAGTGTAGGTATGCTCTATCTTCTCTGAGGCAAGATTGATTTATAGACATGATGCATTTATAATTGCATACATTCTATTGAACCCAATGTGAACTAACCCATTTAGGATTTGTTCACCTTATTTCATTCTTTTTCATCATTATTTTTGTCATATATTTACCATATTAGTTCAAATCTATCAATCCAAATCTAATTTATCTATGTAAGATTTTAGGTACAAGCTGCTAGATTGACCCTATAAACTTAGTACATTTTTCCATCTTTTTAGACATCTAACTAGACTAGTAGGTTGACCCAGTCAACCTTGTATATTATAGGTACTTAGCAATAGGTTTCTACAAAGTTTGATTAACCTAGTTGACCCAGTTAGTAGAATTTTCAAGTGTATATCAAGGTTCTTGAACAACAATGTTCATTCTCTGCATCTATGATCCACCAAGGTTCATTTATATCTCTCTTTAAAATATTTCATTTTATATTTTTTAGTGTTTAAAACTGCCCCTGCATAGTCAACTAGATTGACCATGCCGACCCAGTTCTATGTTCTATGTGTTGTCTAGATAACTAGGTCCAATTTGCCAACCTTGTTCATTTTCAGACCTTGTTTATGTAGTATAACTTCAACCCTATTGACCCTATTCTATATTATATGCATACAATATTGACTATATTAACATTGTAACTCATTTCAAAGTTGGTATTAACCTTATATGCTAGTAATTAGTTCATAGTTTATTTTCTTGTTTTTTACATGCTTAAAATAAATCACATAGCTTAATTAGGTGGTTTTCAATTAATCATTTAGTTTCACTATTTTCTATTTTATTTACACATGACAAAATCACAAAATCTAAACAAAAATTTTAACATTTGTCTACCCAAGACCAACCTACTTGGATTTCATCACCAAGGAGAAGCTAACTTGATACTTTGGTCTAGTGTAAAGCATGGTTAATGGTATATTTTGGCTAAGCACCCAACATCCTTATCACTATGGTGTTTCAAGTGAGGGGGTAGGCCCCAATACCAAGCCTATATCATTACCACTATAGATCCCTTTCATCCCAAATTACCTGAAACCATACTTAGATTGATTTCTAGTTCCTTATAGCCAAATTACCATCACATTTAAAATCATATTCTAATAATCTAATAAACAATTAGGTTGACTAATTAGTTATCTATTTACTTTACAAGTTGATTTCTTTCACTTTTCTCAATTATATTTTGTATTATAAAATCTTGCATTAACTAGTGTTGGTGTAAGGTTTTGTGTTGTGTGTTGCAATTAGACTGGCCAACATTAATCTAATTGACTATATGTTTCCCTTTAGTTCTTTCTTTTTAAACCAATTTATATATATCTCATTTCAATTTACAATCTATTATAGGTTTCTTGATTTTCCCTATCTATTGTATTAGGTCAACCCAATCAACCTTGTACCTTTTTCTAGCCTTTATTCACTATACTAGACCAACCCAATCGGCCCTAAACTATTTGTAAATCATGATTTATCTTTTAATATCCTCTATTTACTATGTTTTCTTCACCCAATTAACCCTATATTGTTTACATACCCTATTTTTGTGCTAGGTCAACCTAGTTGACACTACTATTTTGGTTATTTCTTGTTTCCTTGCTTTCTCATCTATCTATCTTTCCCTTCATCATGAAATTTTGAATTGATGATAATATTAATTTGTAGTCAATAAACATGATGAATATTACCAACCCTCATAGGGTCTCCCATAAATAGAGTAGGGATCCTATCTTGGATGTTAGTAATGTTCATATTTCCACTCACACAATGAACTATGGGACCCCTCCTAATACCTCTTCATAGCATAATCCTCTCTTCTCATTAGAAGACCAACCCAAATTAGATTATACCCTCAAAATTCTCTTTTTATCTCTAAATTTAATTAACATCAAGGAAAATATCCTTCTAATATTTACAATCTTATTATTAGTGGTCAGTCCAAAGAGTCTGATTCACCTACTCCTACTTTCTCAATCAAATTCAGGTGTACCACTTTCTTTGATTATTAGCCTCTTCCTTCAATTATAATCCCTTATCATGCAATAACCTCTTCTCCTTTAACTTGTTCTAGCTCCATGCCTAGTATATACACTGACATGGTAGATTCTACATCTAGTGGGCCTCTTATAATATCTACTATCCTTAATCCTTACACTAGTACATCTTTTTATACCCGAGGTAATCATTCTACTAGTGCTTCTTCTCAACCATTCAGTAGTCCATATTTTTCTACACAAGCAAATTTTTCCTCTAGTGCCTCACATTATCATAATTCTTCTCAAGCTCCTATCAACACCAATAGTTCTACCCAAGCCACTAATACCACCTCTAATGCTTCTAATAATGTTAATTAAAAACATCAACTATTATTAAAAACTCTAAATAAAATGAATACCTTTCAAGATCATAACACAAATCAAATGATGATAATTCAAAATCACCTTCTTCATCTTCAATCTAATCCTCAACCAATGGCTTGGGGCACAAATAACTAGAATGTTCCCTCTCCTCCTTTTCGAGATTCTCAAATTAATCTCATTCCTCAACATCATTTGGTAAAAAAACCATTAATCATCTCCCAAATGAACCTATCACTACTCAAATTTCTAACATTCATATAGGAGGTATCACTCCTAAAATTTATTATAATGGATCAACCAATCCCACCCATCATCTTAAAATATGTGGAAATATTTATTAATATTAGGCTAAATTAAACACCTTTTCCACTCCCAAAATCTTAGCCAAAACTCTCATAGGTGATTCCTTAGATTGGTAAAACCAACTCAAAACTCATTCTATTACTAGTTTGGAGGATTTAGTAAATGCTTTAGTTCAATAATTCCAAACTAGTGATCTTCCTGAAAAAACTTGGCCCTCTTCATAAATTTCAAACAACTTTAAAATGAAACTACTCAAGCCTTTTTTAAAAGGTGTAAAACTTCATCAAATAAATGTGAACATAACATGACTAATGTTAATTTTTTCATCTCTTTACCAATTCCCTTTTTCCTAAACTTCAATATCAAGTTTGCACTCTCTCTCTATGTACATTGGAGGAGGTTATTGACCAAGATAGATGTCAAGATTTACTTATGCATCAATTTGATCCACCCCAAACTTTTATGGGTCGTTGTATCTTAAGAAAAAATAATAATGTTACCAATGATGATGTTACATATTCTTATGACACCATTCACAATGCTCAAGTTGTCATTCCTACCCCTTCATTGGAACCAACTCCCCCTTCTCAACAATATAACAATCCTCACTTATCTTCACCAAAAAACATTAATGTTAATAAACCTCTATCCTCAGTTGAATTGCTTAAGCATATACCTAGGCCTATTCCACAATAACTTGACCCTACCCATCCTATGAAATCTTAGTATGATCCTACCATGTTTTGTTGGTTTCACACTAGTTTGGGTCATTCTTGTGAGACCTGTAGACAACTTCATAATTTATTTATGGACTTTCTTCTTGGTCCTAATTTTGATCATTATTCTATCATTAAAAAGCATCAACAAGCCTATACAATTTATTTCAATGATTTTAAAACACATGATAAATCTCAAGCCTTAAATAAATCTAATGCTCATTTGGCTATCTACAAAGTCCCTCTTCCTAATCATTAATCTATTCAAGATGATCAAGACAAATCCACCCCTTCCACCAATAATGTAGAAAGTCTTGTTGAATTCACTTATAAAGAGAATGTGGTTAACATGACTAATATGCAAAGGGTGGTTTCTTTTATTAAATCCTAACCTATCTACACTCCATCTAAAACATATCATGTTATCCAAGATTCTTCTCCAACTCATTTAAATAAGTTGGGGCAAGATGACCTTACTACTTTTTATGATTCAATTTCCCATTCTCCCTTGTATAACACTTCCTTTTCTATTTATACCACTCTTCATTCAGCTTTTAATACTAATGATACTCAAATTTCTACTAACACTTCTTCTACCAATTCTTAAAATCAACTTGAACTAGCTACTTCATCATCACAACATAATTTACAACCTTGTAATATGACTTCACATTCTTACCAACATAAATTCCAATTCACTTTGGCTCCACCTTCTGAGGACCTCAATCATTATGCATATATATATATATATATATATATATATATATATATATATATATATATATATATATATATATATATATATATATATATATATATATATATAACAACCTTCTTATGGGTTATGATGAGTGGGATCCCTTCATAGAATCACTAATCTCCCATCCCAAATTCCATTCCTTAAGCTTATGAGGACTTCTCCACGTCATATAAATCATCCTATGAAACTATTTTTTGATATGAATGTCCCTCATCCTCCCCTAGCAGGAAGAGAGGAAGCCTTATCTTGATCTAAGGATAGTATATTAAAATAATGTGAAGAGATATCTATCAATGTTATGAAACTATAGACACTTCTCTTTCCTTAAAACTTTTTATAGCTTCTATGATTCCCAATGAGATTTTACTTTGTGTGGATGGTCATTCCTTATTTATTAGTGTTCAAATAGATGATATCCAAGTTAAGAATTCATTTGTTGATGATGGTTAAGGCACCTATGTTGCCTCTATCAACTTCATTAAGACCCTTAGATATTTAGAATGCAATCTCAAGTCTACACACAACACCTACAAAGGATATGATATAATGAAAATGCCTCCTCTAGGTTGTGTGTGGCTTACCATTATTGTCCTGCCTATCACCATTCATGTGAAAGTGATGATATTTAAATTTCCCCTTTATTTTAACATATTTATTGGTAGGTCATGGACTCACTATAGAGATCTATTGCTTCTTCCACCTACCAATGCATTAAATTCCCTCATAATGGATTCATTTATAGGATTTATAGTAACACTAACCCTTGGAATTTTGAACAATTATAAGACAATGGTGTTTTCAATATTCCTACTCTTGAACTTTTGCCCAACATTCCATTTTATGAGTCTCAGCATCTTAACTTTCTTATTAACTCAACTAAAACTTACAATGGTCATTGAAATCATTGGGAACATTATGCTTAACCTCTTAAATTATGATGATGATGAGCCTGATGAGCTTAACCTAAAGTTTGAAACTTTTAATCTATTACCTCACCTCATCTCATAGCTTATTTCTTCCTTAGAGCCACATTCTCACAAGCCTCCTTGTGATGACATTCCCTTAGTCTTGACCAAGACTCGACATTCTATTCACCACACTTCCTCAAATGACAAGGTCATCCTTACTTGTGTCATTTACTTCACACTCCAAATTACAATCATTATTATTCCTTAGATGATCCATTTCTAGGTGGTCTTATCCATGTCTGTGATGTTGAGATTGTTTTTTATCATTCTTTTTAACTTGAATCTTTTTACATATCTTCATATCTTCCTTCATTTATAGTTCCTAATTTTAGTGTTTTTTCTCTTTATCATAGGGCAAAGATGGTGTCAACACCTATAGTTTTTGAGGATCCTTGTAGGAGTATGCTCATGGATCATGTTATGACTGGGCCTTCCCACTTTGATAGGTAACCTGATCACCATAATTGGTTTACTCTTGAGATTCATGTGACCCTCATTAAACTTTATATATATCTTGATCCTCCCTTAATAAATCCCTTATTAGATCCCATTCTTTCTCCTACTATAGTTGAGCCCATTCTATTCCTAGTATTATTGAGTCTACCCTTGTTTCTCATCCCATTGTTCCTTCTATTGAGCTTAGTTCTATTCTTCCTCCATCACCACCTTCTCTTGGTGATGGTTTGCTTCTTTTGACCAAGATGGCTCTATTTCCCACAAAATGGGTTGATGTGTTTTCTCTAACTTCTTCCACTCTTGTTACACCTCATTATATGATTGATTCTCTTAAGACCACTCACAAGTGTATTTATTACTTCCATGGGATAGATAATCATTATTTCATTATCACAAGTTATAATGGTATATTGATACTTTTCATCCTTTCTCTCTTTCCTTAGACAAATACATGCCTCCCCCAAAGGTTTTACCTAAGTATGGTGAGGTGTATTGTTTGTGGCACCAATGTGGCACTCATCACACCGATCATTGTCGTATCCTTCAACAACACCTTAAAGATCACCTTATAGTTATTCTTGGACCTTATTACATTCCTTGCATAGGTCATGCACATAAAAAGGCTTTTCCTTCTTCTCCCATAGCTCCACCTCTAGTGGTTCCATCCCCTCTTGTGGTCCCTTCATCACATTTTATGCCTCGACCTATGATTCCTTCACCTGTGGACCTTGGACCACCAATTTCTTATTGTTATAACCTCATCCATGCTTAGTCTATGTACTTTTCCGTGTAAATCTCATAACTATCCATCACTAATGCAAATGAATGAATGAAGTTATGATTTTGTATGTTCATTAATATATATATATGTATGTCTATGTATATGTATATGTATATATATATATGTATATGTATGTATATATATATGTATATATGTGTGTATATATATATGTATGTATATATATATACATATATATATATTTATATATGTATATCTATCTATATATAAACATATATATATGTATGTATATATATATATATACATACATATATATATACATACATATATATATATATGTATGTATGTATGTATGTATCTATATATATATATATTACAGTATGTTATAAATTATTGATGTTTTTAATTAATTGAATTATATTGGTGTGACTTTATCTATAAAGCATTTGAAGGGTCATGTAAAGCTATAGATTCTTGCTAAAGCCTTAACTTCTATAACTTACTATAGTAACTATGGGCTTCACCTATAGGTTGCCTATAGACACTGTAGAGTGCCCATAACAACTATAGGATTCACTTATAAATTTCTTACAATCACTAAAAATACCCACAACAACTATAGGCTTCACATATAGATTACCCACAACCACTACAGAGTGCCCAAAGTAACTATAGGCTCTACCTATAGGTTACCTGTAGCTATTGTAGAATGACCATAGTAATTAAAGGTTTCACCTACAAGTTTCTTTTAGCTACTGAAGAGTGTCTATAACCACTATGAAAAGTAGAGTAATTATTGAGAATACCTTGTAGACACATCCAACTATCTTGGGAAACCAAATGAATGATTGGGAAGAGTCATAATTATTGTATAGATTCCCTATAAGTAAGGAGAGATTGGATGTTCTACCAAAGATGGTAAAGATAAAGATAATGATAAAATAAAAAAGGAAATAAAATAGAAAAAATAATATGTCTTCTCTCTAACTCAATAAAACCTAAAACAAGTAACTTTGATTACTAACTACTTGAAGGTTGACTGGGCTAGTTTCTAAGTATTTATATTCTTTTCTAGTTTGGTGGTTTTGGTTAAGAGTTAATAAACAACCTTTTGTATTTAAAGGTAGAACCTAGATCAGATTAGGAGTTAGATAATTTCAAGGAAATAATATCAAAAGTTTTTACTATATCCTTTGCGTCCAAAATTGAGTAATGAGAAAATTGAATTTGTAAGAAATTTTTGAATTCTCTCACAAAAGGATTGGAGCTCAGTTCTAAATGAGAAAGTGCCCCCTTAGAATTAGCTACTATGAAGATCCTAACCATCTTTAATTATTAGTGTGTTGTGTAATTTTATTTCACTATTTAGTTTGATTATATAAGTGTGATGCATGTGTGATACATAAGTGTGGAATAATTCTATAATTCTATCACATCAATTTCATAATATATCTATCTAGTAAATTCAACATAAATCTATTATACTACAACTAGAAAAATCAAGTTGATTTTTGAATTAGTAATGCATATATAGTGATAAAACTCTTGACAATATTACACACCCAGGGTTGACAATTAATGTTTAATCAGACTAGTGAATCTAGTAATCATTGGGTAATTAGTATACACACTAGACCTTCCCTCACCTCTAGATCCTTCTCCACTTGTGAGTCCCTCACCCTTGGATCTTTCTCAACTAGTGATTCATGAATCTCCATTAGAGCCCAATTCCATGCATTATCCTAAACATCCCTTACTTGATTTCCCTCCTCAACATAATCCTTTGAGCATTCATACTTTCTTATAGAAGAGATTAAAAGAGAAGTATTTTCCCAATTTTCATTGAAGAATGATGAGACATTTGCAATAGTTCATATCCAACTCCATAGATATTTATTTGATGTCTTTTATGATGCATGTGGGTAGATTTATTATTATTTATGAGCACATGCATGGTACCTTTACATTTACATTTTGATTAGGCGTGTGCTCTAATTTTATTTTTATCTATTTGTTATATCATTTTATGCTGTGTTGAATTCATATTTTTATTATATTATTGATTTTACCTTTTGTACTATGTCTTGCTTATATTGTCATTTATATTTTCATATGATTGTATTTATTTACCATTATATTCTCTTTATTTATTGATTTTTTATTAAAACTCCATTCTTACCTTCATGATTGTTTTCTTTCTTATCTCTATTTTTCATAAATAATTATCAATGTGACTAGTAGATTTAAAAAGGAGAATAAAAAATCTTTTAGTGCTACCTACTTTCTCACGTACGTACCTAATATTTATAGTAGACTGATGGTTCTATAAGGGATCCTGAAGAATAGAAAACATGTCATGGGAAGGTAGGTACATTTTACCTTTTATTGTACCAATATACCTTCATGAGTTGATTTTAGTATCATGCTTATATGCTTATAAAGCTTTGTGTCTATAGTGAATATGTTTCCTTTATACATTGATGGTTACTAGTCACTTAGTGTCTTCTCATGTCCTTAGTATGCATATTGTCTCCTAAGTTCTTCTCATAAGATGCCTATGTTATGCTTTTTACACTCCATTTATCATTCCTTATATTTTTGATATTTCTTCTTGAGAAATATTATTTTGTCTACAGATCAGTCCCCTTGGGATCTCATTTATGAGTTGCTTTGTAAGACCATGGATAAAACCTAGCATTCCTAAAAAATTACCATCATATCACCTTATTATTACCCACATCCTTTATTACCTAATTTTTATTCCACCCTGGTGGTTTTCTCTTTATGAGTTGTAGTATAAAAAAGTGGATAGGACCCAATATTCCTCACAAATGTTTCCAATAATACAAGTCACAAACAAAATTACATGTGTCAAATATGAGATAAAATGTGATTCATTATGAATTTGCACATCATTGACATGCTTTAAAGTTTGATTTAGTGTGTGTTATGCTTAATTCATTTCTATTTTTCTTATATCTTATTATTTTTTGAGTGCATGTAAGAATACAACCATTTTTTGAATTTTTCATACTTCCCATCTTGAATTAGTGTTATAAATTTAAGACCAATCTTTTGCCAATTATGTTTTTCTCTTAGAATTCCTAATGTGATAAAGTATGATTGATTGACTTAATTAATTTATTTTATACCATTTGTGCCCTTTTATATACCTTCCATTTTATTACATTGTTTTCATACTTCCCAACATGATTTAGTATGATTTTTATTTTTTTAATTTGGTGCAAAAATATTTTACTTTGGTTTAAAAACAAATTCATTTCTTTTACCATCTAGTTTTGCCATCCCTTGGTTATTTATAATTTGTCATTTTCTTGTTTTTACACATTTCCTAGCTTGAAATAGTGTGTAGTACATCATTTTTGAATGATTATATTTTACCAAGTACTTTTTGTTTGTTTCTTTTTAACCATGCATGGGTTATACATAATGCTATGAAGGAAACCACGTCTCATATGTTTCCTATAGCATATACAACAAAAACTAAATACATGTGCTAAAAAGAAATATATCCAAAGCATCCATAACCATAATGATGACAACATACACAATAAACATCAATATGCCAAAATGATATAGCACACACCATCACACACACACACACACAAACACACACACACACACACACACACACACACACACACACACACACACACACACACACACACACACACACACACACACACACACACACACACACACACACACACACATCACATGAGTTTTTAATACAACCAGTACAACTATATAAAATGCTCTAGCTCTATGGTTGAGCTCCATTCTATCTATCTTATGGCCAAGTTGTGCTACCTCTCAAGGCCTCGATTTGGCTCCTCTAAATAGTACACTATAAGGAAGTCATCTGAGATCTCAATCCCTCTACTTGTCCCTATAGGTGTGCTACCTATGCCTATGCCTATACCAACTAGGTTAGGGTCATTATATGTGCCTATGTCATATAAATAATTATAACTAGATGTGCATCTCTCTCCTTTATGAGGGCCTACCATGCCTATGTCTCATATGCACCCATATTTATTAGTGGTTGCATCCTCTCTCTCGATGCTTGTATCTACCTAATTGCCTCCCCATTTAATCTGAACTAGCTCACTTAAGCTAAGGCAACGTTACACTAGGGTCCTCTAATATAGTAAGGTCATAAAGTTGTAGAGTCTCATCTAGGATGTCATGGAGTGCTCCCCTCACAAGGGACCCCCATATCTCCTCCTCATCTTTAGTTATGAATGCAAAAGTACACCTAGATAAATATTAGATCATTGTTATATCTCATAATATCTATCTCTAGTCTCTATTTCAAAATAAAAAATTAATTAGAAATTTTTATTTTGCTCCTTTTTAGCCTACTAGGTTGACTGGGTTGATCTAGTTTTTTTTCACTATTGGCCCCTTGCATTTTCCTCAAAAAGTGCTTTTGGCATTTTTCTCCATAATTCCTTCAAACCCATTTCTTGTCTTGGTTTTTCCTACCTATAAAATATAAATTGGATTAATTTTTAAATAAATTTATTATTAAAATAAATTTTATAAAAAAATACACTTAATTCATTAAAATACTCTAAAACTGACTTAAGATTCATAGTTGCATACCTGTAGTGCACCTATTGTTGCTCCTGGAGCTCCCACTCATCTAGCTTGTCATCTCCTCACCATCCTAGCTCATTTATTATCTAGATATATTTTTTTCTCTTTCACAAGTTAAAATAACCAAATGACTTCTCTTTCCCCTATTAAGAAACACTTTTCAAAATTCAAAATGTTTCAATTATTTTTAGGCAGATTCTTTATTTCACTTATATCTTTGTTTCTAATCATATATTTTTAAAACTATAAAATTAATTAGATTCATGATGATGTAGAGAATATTGTCCACTATTATATACCTATTTTCTAAAAAAAATGTTTTTTGTCTATTTTTTGCACTAACTTCTATAGTTTCACCTAGTGTTCTTCACATTAGACAGCTTAGAATCTCTTGCACTCTACTTATTTATCTAAAACATTAGGTAAGTAAAGGTATGTGTTTTTTAATTATATATTTTCATTTATCTTATTTTTTTATTACTACACTTTACTTAGCTTCAACATTGTGTGTTATCATGTTCTATTTCCTAAAGCACCATCCTATGTTTCACTTACATGACACATGATGAGCTTCAAGTAGGGAATATATACACATAATATTTTATAAATTTTATAAATTAATCACACTTTATATATTTTATTAACCTACTAAGTCTCAATCTCTCTTAGTGCATGCCTTAAGGGGTGCATCAGGAAAGGGGTGGGCAAACCATTGGTACTTTGTAATATTGTTGTACTTTTTTCCACTTGTCATCTACCCACTTGTATCCTACAACCATTTACCCTAAGATTATTATTATCTATTGTACCCATTCAAGTAATTTATCATGTTTTACCCTCCATGTTCTTTCCTTGACCTACTTTCACCAATTGACTATACTAGGTCAACTGGGTTGACCCTATATAGTTTTCAACCTTTGATTAATATACAAGTTCAACTAGGTTGACCCTGTACTATTTAGGGATATTTTTCACTTGGATTTTTTATCCCTTTAGCTGACCTAGCTTGGGACCTAGTGATTTAACTCCCAAAAACATATAAGGTTGACTAGGTAAACCCTATATAGCTGACATATTAGAAGGATTTAGGGCAAGATCCACACACACACACACACACACACACACACAAACACACACAAACACACACACACACACACACACACACACACACAAGTTTATTTCCAACCATTTGATAATAGATAAGTGAAGAAGAATAAGTAAAAATGAACATCTACTTATTAACCATTCTACTTGAGGAATAAATCTTAGGGTTCCATAATTTCTTTGGAGAAATGGATCTTATCTTGTGGATATTTTTTTTAGATACATAGATAGGTTGTGTATCCTAGAGCTGATTTTTTTTTGTTATCCTTACATACCACAATAATCTCTTGCAAATAACCTTGACCAAGGGAGAGATTGAGGCTTAGCAACTTTGTCTTCAAAGGTAAGTATTCCTAAATTTATTTATCTTTTGTAAGAGTAGATAGATAATGCAATTGTGCTTCTCTCTCATGCATTATGATTTCATATACATTGACGTGATTATATGTCTTCTATGCATGTTTAGTTTAGTTTTTTTTATTTATAACCCCACTTTATGCCACAATCTTTGGTGTGCACTAGATTAGATTTACTTTATTTTTTATTAGAAGAGAGTGAACATTAAACCTAGGACTCTATTAGGGTTATTGTGTGATTATGTTAGACTGTAGGATTTATAACCCTTCCTATCATGGTGTATTATGACAAGTGATATTATAATTGGGTCTAAAAGACTGCCATATTGGTCATGTTATCACTTAACAAATGAATTCCCAATTAGAAGTTTAGGTATGCTCTATCTTATCTGAGCCAAGATTGATTTATAAACATGATGCATTTCTAATTACATAAAAAAATATCGATAAATATGAGATCATTTCATAGTTAGGAGGATGGCATTTTTTGGAATAAAATTTGATAAGTTGGTGAAACTACTAATTTAACATAGCTCCAAATGACACCATATTTGTATATATCTTAAACACAAAATGTTTGTAAATTTGGTACCCTACTAATTTGGTAAAATGTAGATAATTTACCAAAGTTATCCCAAAAAATGGGATACAAAAAATTTTATTTGGCTCATTTTACAAAGTCATAATTCTAAAAATAACTCAAAATATTCAAGAAATCCATCATTTTCCACATCACCTTCATGTTCCTCAAGGAAGTAAAGCTATGTAAGTTTTTAGTTTTGTTAATTTTCTTAGAACTAAAACATGAGTATTTTAACCATGTTTTTTAGGTTTTGGTTGTTGAGAGCTTTTGAATCCTTAATCATTGTTAAATATATATTTTGTATTTTGAGTAACATTTTATCAATGAAACTAGGGTAGCTCTCTAGGAAATTAAGGTTGCATGTGATAAAGGATTTGCAAATTTAGATATTGAATGACATTCCATTAACAACATTAATTGTTTAGTAAATATGTTTAGAACTTCTTAGACTATCAAAAAAGAAATTTCATATGCTAGTACCCTCTTGAATAGTTTCTAATAATTCTCTTTGAGTCATTTTTTTAGAGAATGAAATAGATGCATGGATCATATGGCCAATTTGGGGGTATCTTATGAATTCTCTTTTTAGGAGTCAAGAGAGAACCTATCCCCCCTTTCAACATTTTGAATCATGTCCTTTTAGAAAAAATAAGGAGTTAAATTTTAGGAAGCAGGTTCATCCTTTATTTTATCCTCTTTCAATCAAGATCATTCTACTTATTATTGTTAAAGGAGACCCATATGTCCTTATGTGTCTAGACTAGATTCCACACCAATCAAAATTGGGGTTATCTCAATCTTTTTTTTTTTTTTAAGAAAATGCATGCAAAGGTTATTTTAACTAAAATTATTTCACCTAATTTCATTATGTAGCCAATCAAAGTCCTTGATTTCCCTTATCATACTAATAGATAGTAATTTGGGCATGTAGTATTATTGTAATATTATTTAGAGACATATTATAGAATTTTAAAACTATTTGATCATGATTATATCAAAATTTTATTGATAATTTAGTGTTTTTGATGCATTAAAAAATGAAAATAAATCAAACCTTATTCTTGAAAATAAGGTACTTGAAGTACCAAATAGCCCTAAAGGGCACTATATTACTTATATTTTTCATTTTTATAGGTTATTTTCCTTCTAAAACCTATAATATTTTTATTTCCTATCTATTTTATTTTTCTTCTTAATACTCTCAAGTTTTTAATTTTCCTTTAAACATTATGTTTTAAAAACCATAACCTAGAGAACTAAAGAAGGATTTTTATAATTTATAAATTAGTTGTAGTGAATTGAATAGGTTACATATCTAGGTTTAACAAATAAGAGTGATGGTCAATAACAAAAGTATGTATTGAATTCAAGTCTTCCAAAAAATATTACATAAATTATCCATTTAGGGAATCTTTCCATATGAATAACAAGGCATATTAGAGCAAGGATATGATGACCTTACTCATAAAATTGAATAAGAATAATGATATAGAATAGTGACATAAATTGAACATAATAAATTTAAACTACTTTCAAATAAATAATTGAATAGAATATGAGTTTTAATATATTCATAAATTCATTTAAGTTTTCAATGATAACCAATGTGAAGGTAGAATGAATGCATCTAATAAAAAAGTTAAGGTTAAATCCTTAAGATATATGACAATAATGAAATTAATTTCTCATTGATTTTATGATGGGAAAACAAAGAGGAGATGACTAACAGTGAAATTAAATATGAATAAATTGAATATGTATTTAATGTATGCATTTTTATCTTCACATGAAAATATTTTAGGTGTTATTTTTATGGGGAGGACTTTTTCAATAAAAATGAACTAATCTCCCCAAACAACCTTAGTATGGGCACTCAAGAGGTTCAAAACCCTTGCTAAAATAATATCTCAACTTTTATATTAAATTATGTATTAGGATAAGATACAGTCTCATTTTATCTTAGTATACCTTTCTTTATGGTACATGGATGGGGAAAAAACCCTATAAAAGTTTGAAATAAGGAAGGAAAAAATATAAGTAACACAAAGGTCATGTTGATATTGGTAGTATTAATAATTGGAAAAACTTTTACTAGACATAAAATCTCTAAATATCCAAACATAGAGATAATGAGAAGAAGGTATTAGAAATTATTAAGTTAGGGGGAGATGATGAGACTTAAAATTGTCTCATATATAGCAAACAAGTATCACTTTTTATCCTAGATGAACTCTAATTTTTAGAGTAGATTAAAGATATTTAAACTTGTTTAACACAAATTGTAATTTATATATTAATTTTGAGTTTTAATCTATGAGTTAATGTGGTATGGGTTATTGATTCCCCTATATTGTTAACATTTCATTTGAAAATAGATAATATGATATTTTTAAAAATAGGTAAATTATACCATCCTTTAAGGAATGCGGATGTAGGTTTTGGAATAAATATATAGTTTTAAGGTCAAATTTAGTTCATTTTTGAGACACTTTAGTTATCACTCTATTTTTTTATCATAGAAAGTTAGTATTAGAACAAGCACTAGAATATTCCATCTCAATGATTTATAGTATAGGAATTTGGCTTTGAACTATTTTAGGTAATTCTTAACTAATACACCAAAGCTCCATAATGCATATAAATATAGGTTTGATAAAGTAGCAAACCTTAACTATGGGTTTTAAATTGAAATATATCACTCACCAACCTAAACTATCATACTTTGTGACTACCCAGGTAGTTATTAAACTAGGACAAACTCAAATATAAAATATAATTAGTATCCTCAACTTTCCACCAATTTTCCATGTAGTTATAACCCTAATAGACAAGACATTTTTTCATATTTAATCACACCTTTTTTTTATAATTGATTGATTTTTATACCATTTATGTCATTAAAAAATATATTATATGATACAACATTTTAGTTTTAAAATGTGTTTCATAAAATTTTTAATTTTTTATGAATATTTGTGCTTGGGGACCACCTTCATCCATAAATTAGAAATGCATCTGAAATCTCTCCTTTTTTTTTTAAAGTAAGAAATAGGAAATTAAGTAGTTTCTCATTTAGAATGGGTGGCCACCCACTATAATAATATGAATCTCAATATTTAATTATACTTTTAAATAAGATGAGTAAACTTATTTTTACTCTAGGCAATGGTTTGTGTTTGCCATTGAACATGTCAGTGACACACTATTTCCACTCTAAATGTGATTCCTTGTAAATGGATGTCATTTTTCATATTTTAACTAATACTTAATTAATAAATTATTATATTTTAACCTTTTTTTTTACTTTCGACAATGGTTACTATTTATACTAAAAATAGGATGAGTAGCATTGTTATTTATAGTATCCATGCCATGGTTCTTTTTTAAAGTGGGTAGTTACCCACTCTAATAAATTTCTCAAGGTTTAATTAGAATTCCAAATAGGTAAGTAAACCTATTGTTACTCTAGGCAATGATTTTCATTTTCCATTGAACATGTCAATGACACATTATTTATTCTTGGTTAGACTCATTTTTGTTACAAAACATATGTATAACAATAAATTAATTCAACATAACATGCAAATATTTGTAGTTGTATTACA
Source organism: Torreya grandis (assembly GCA_037957365.1). Classification (NCBI taxonomy): domain Eukaryota; kingdom Viridiplantae; phylum Streptophyta; class Pinopsida; order Cupressales; family Taxaceae; genus Torreya; species Torreya grandis. Next base: position 5,664,393 of record JARHVA010000086.1, read on the forward strand.
AATAGGATGAGTAAAATTATTTTTACTATTATCCCTATCATGTTAATCATTTAGAGTGGGAAGATAACCACTCCAAGAACATGAATCTCAATATTTATTTTGACTTTCAAATGGGATCAAGAACCTTGTTATTTTAGGTTATAGTGTAAATAGGATGAATAACATGGTTTTACTATTGTCCCTGCCATGATTCTCTTTTAGAGTGGGTGATTTCCCACTCTATTTAGATATTTTTTAGAATGGACTTAGTGTAGAAAGGAAAATTACATTTTTTTTGTATGTGTAATGTTTCAACATCATTTCAGATAATATAACACAAATAGTATTAGTAGCTTCTCATTTAGAGTGGGCAACCACCCACTCTAAGATTCACATGAATCTTAGGATTGACTTACATTTTCAAATATGTTGATTAACCTTGTTGTTACTCTAGTTAATGGTTCTCATTTTTCATTGAACATGTCAATGACATGACACTACTTACACTTGGTTGGAATCATTTTCATTAAAAAAATTATATATAATAACAAATTAATTCAAAATAACATGTAAATATTTTCTATTATAGTTCAAAATATAAGATTAGTGATATTTTTTATTAGTATCCCTACCATGGTTCTCTTTTAGAGTGGGTTACCACCAACTTTAATAAGATGAATAATAGGATTTACTAAGAATTTAAAATAAGATGAGTAACCTTGTTGTTAATCTTGAAAATGGTTCTTATTTTCCCATTGAACCTATCAATAACACACTATTTGCACTTGGTTGGATTATTATTTTTTAAAACCTAGATATAACAACAAATTAAATAATCATAACATGTAATTTATATTTTATATTATAGTTTAAATTTTATAAAGAGTAGCATTAGTTTTACTAGTATCCCAATCTAAGAACATGAATATTAGGATTTAATTAGACTTGAAAATAGGACAAGTAAACTTATTGTTACTTTGGGAAATGGCTCTCATTTTCCATTGAAAATTCAATGACACACTCTTTCCACTTGGTTGGATTCATTTATTTTACAAAATCTAGATATAATAACAAAGTAATTCAACATAAAATGTAAATATTTTTAGTTATAGTGAAAATAGGATCATTAGAAATTTATTATAGTATCCCTACATGGTTATATTTTATATTTAGTGGCCTCTCACTCTAATAAATTTCTTATGATTAATTCATTTAGAATAAGTGGGTGGCTGCAAAATACTCTAAGATCTTTTCTAGGAAATACTTGTTTTCAAGGTTTCACATAAATTAGAATGGAATCATAGTGGGTGGCCACCCAAATTAGTTGATTAATATGAGATTTAAATGATCCAAGATGTTTGTGATGTAAATATTTAGTGTGTCTTATTAGAGATAAGGCGAGTGGAACTTGAGCTTTGTAAAGATTCAAATTTAGAAAGGGCAAGTGTCAGTATGGCTCCTTATAAATGTGATTCCTTGTAAATGGAGTCCATTTGTCCTATTTGAAGTAAGACTTAACTAATTATTATATTATAAATGAATGGACCATGATTGTAACAAAACTTTTAGAACATGTTGCTCATGCTTTGAGATTTTATAGGATTATATGATACATTTAGAATATAAGTCTCAGTCTAATTAAATTTTTTTTTAATGAAATAATTTTGAAAACTATTACCACTTGGGTTTTATATCTCATCAATGATGAAGATCATGTAAATAAAGACCAAAACAACTAGTAATCTTTAAATAATTAAAAAAAAATCATTCTAAGAATTTTATTTGAGTTTCTTAAAAAACAATAATTGAATTGCATATTTAATGTGATATAAAGGTTATGATATTCAACAACCAAAATATTTAAACATTTTAGAATCAGTTTTTTGTAAGGTAAAAAAACTCATTGACATTTGAAATTAAAAATTTGAATTTTGTATATTGGGTTCTTTGAGATGAATATAAAGTAAATAAAAAAGTGATATTAACCATTTTATGTTTCATATCCTCTTTTATAGAATAAAAATATAGGATTTTTAAATAAAGCTATTATTTGATAAGAACAAAACAAATAAGTGATAAAATATCCAACAAATTATCATTCTATATAATTTAGGTACTCATATATACCTTGAAATATTTAAATATTGAAAATGGATATATATAAGCAAGTTAAAAAGTGTTCCTATGAATTTGTTATCAATATACATGTACAAAAAACATTTTCTTAAATTTGTATAAAATTAATTATAATAGTATAAAACACACAATAAATATGTTTTCTATAAGTAATCATCTATAGAATGATAAATTTGAGTTGAATTTGTAATAAAATAGTTATAGATATTAAAAACATAATGAAAATAAAATTTAGAAAAGAATAGAAAATACTAACTTGATTGTGTAGATTCTCTACAAGTCATCGATGGCTTAAGAAGTGTCTCTTCTCAGATAAATTACATGTTCTAGGAAAAGTTTTAGAACATTGTAGAAATTATATAATAAACATATCAGTATAATTATTTGACCTTCCATTACAATTGTAAATCTCATGCCCCTGCTCCACTTATTTATTACATTTTAGCAATGGAAATGCATCACCTTACTCCTATTCATGCCCTTTCTTGTATCTTAACTCATATTTATTCCTCCCTATAAAATTTCAAATTCAATTTTACAACTGTTTACTTCCTTCTCTTCTTCCCATCACTTTTTGTTTGTTTCAAAAAAAAAAAATGAAAAACCAAACCCAATAAATTTATTTACAAATAAAATATATTGTAGTGTCCCATGAATAAATCCCACTCGATTCAAAAGGAATGATTTTCAAAATTTAAATGTGTCATCAAAAAATTCATTTTCCTTGATATTATAATTCAAACTTTTCAAATTTCAAAAAGTAAGTGATAAGGTTTATGGGTTTCATTGAAATATATGGCCAAAAAATGTTAAGGTTGCATATTCAAATTTAAAATATGTTATGGTTACATAATTTTTTTAAATTGAATATGTCCTAAGAGTTAATCAAGAATGAAAAAAATAATATTTAATACATAAAAAATCTTGGCTAACAGGGAATACATGTTATTGAATTATTTTCCTACAATATGAATTGCACATGAATATTATTTTAAATAATGAATATTGTTATAGTGTTTTTGTGAAACTTTTTTAAACTCATTTTTTATTTTTTCTAATAAATATTTAATATTGATTGTAAAAATCACTTATGTATCGATACTATAATATTATACATTCCATTATTCATATTATGTTAAGTATATTAAACTTTATTATAGGCTTGGTTTACAACAAGATTCATGTAACAATTATTATAATGGTATACTATAAGAATTTATATCGAATGTTAAAAATTAAATATAAGTATTATTATTATTATTATTCATATTATTTTTGTTGTTGTTGTTGACATAGAAGATTGCACTTCTGGGCAGGATGTTGAGGTGTGGAGCTACAAGCTTCACCAAATGAGCGAGTGCAGAAGTTGTAGGAATTACATAGTCACCAGCATTGGTTAGGAGTGACCGACATCGGTCAGGAGTCAACTAGGAGATTCCAACATCGGTCATGGATCGATTGGCATCGGTCATAGGCAGATAGGCAGGGACCGATGTCGGTCACCTGTGCGTCCAGAATGTTATTTCTATGGACAGAATAGAATGTTTGCATGATAGGATTAAGTGTTAGTCTTAAGTCCACATCTCTATCTTAAGTAAGACTGTTTTGAGCCCTTGATTAGGAGGTGCATCTAATGGTTGTGATTGTATCCTTATGATCCCTAAAGTTATATAATAGGGATAGATCTTCATAGCTTATAGCAATAGTAGAATAGTACAAGAGTTGTATATGTGTATCAATCCAAGTGTTGGAGTTGATTGTAATTGAGAAAGAGAACTCTTGAGGGAAAAAGATCTGGAAAGAGATCTGTACATCTAAGAGAGGTGTGGAAGAAAAGAAGTTTCTTCAATTGTATTCCTTCTATAAAGAGTTTAATACACATTTTTAGGGTGGTTTCTTGTATCTCTTATTGTTTGTTGTTTTCTGATTCTAGTTACTTATCATTCTGGTTCAATTCCATGTTTTATTGCTTTCACATAGTAATCAAGTTTGTTGGTTGATCCCCAACAAGTGGTATCAGAGCTCAGGTTGACTAACAGGTGCTTCAGATCTGGTTAGTGTGTATTGATTACAGGTTACTCACAGGGATTTCTATTTGAGTGGGAGAAGCAATGGCAGAAGAAAGTAAACTAAGAATGGAGAAGTTCAATGGCAAGAATTACCAATTATGGAGAATGCAGACAGAGGATTATTTGTATCATAAAGATCTATACTTACTGTTAGGTGGAGTTTCAAGGAAGCCCATAGACATGGAAGATGAAGAATGGGAAGTTCTTGATAGAAAGGCTCTTAGATCTATAAGATTGAGTCTGGCATCTACTGTGATATCTAATTTATCATTGGCAAAGTCAATAGTAGAGTTAATGACTACTCTAGCAAATTTATATGAAAAACCCTCAGCTTCAAATAAGGTATATCTTATGAAGCAGTTATTTAATTTGCAAATGCAAGAAGGTGGATCTGTATCTAATCATTTTAATGATTTCCATGGAATTGTAAATCAATTAAATTTAGTCAAAATAGTGTTTGATGATGAAATTAAATCTCTATTAATCTTATGCTCTTTCCCTGAGAGCTGGCATAGCTTGGTAATGGTAGTTAGTAATACTGCATCTGATTCAAATATTTTAAAAGTAGATGATGTTGTTAGTGTAATCTTGAATGAAGAAATTCACAGGAAAAGCACAGAGGAAACATCAGGGAATGCTTTAAGTTTTGAGAGCAGGGGAAGGCAAAAAGAGAAGAGCAAGAAAGGGAGATCAAGGTCTAAGTCAAAGATGAGAGGTAGATCCGAATCCAAAAATGGCAAGAGGATAACCTATTGGAATTGTGGAAAGATAGGGCACATAAGCAAAGATTGCTGGTCAAAACCTAAAGAGGACAATCAACATGAAGGTAAAGAAGAAGCAAAAGTTATAGGTATTGCATAAGATGCTCTTATATTCTCTTTGCATAATAATATAGAATCTTGGATTTTAGATTCTGTTGCCTCTTTTCATGCTACCCCTAATAGAGAATATTTTAGTGACTATGTCCATGGAGATTTTGGAATAGTTTATTTAGGGGATGATGAGCCTTGTAAAATTGTTGGCAAAGGAAAAGTGCAGCTGAAAATGCAGAATGGCAACACATGGGTGTTGAGAGATGTCATGCATGTTCCCAGCCTGAAGAGGAATTTGATTTCTATAGGAAAGTTAGGGGACAAGGGTTGTACAGTAACTCTCACAGCTGAATCTTGGAAGGTGACCAAGGGTGCACTTGTATTGGCCAGAGGTAAGAGAGTAGGTACTCTATATTTATGTAATTGTATTACTGATAATTCTTCTTCTGTATTATTTACTTTAGATGTAGATGCAAAGTTGTGGCACTCTAGGCTCGGCCACATGAATGAGAAGGGAATTTCTATTCTTAAGTCAAAAGGTAAGCTTTTAGATTTGAAAAGCATAGATTTGGATTTTTGTGAGCACTGTATTTTTGGGAAACAAAAGAGAGTAAGTTTTCTCAAGACTGGGTCAACAAAGAAGAAGCACAAATTGGAGCTTGTTCACATAGACGTGTGGCGAGCGGCTCAGGTTGCTTCTATTAGAGGATCACAATACTATGTCTCTTTCATAGATGATGCTACAAGAAAGGTATGGGTCTATTGTATAATGAAAAAATTTGATGTTTTTGACACTTTTAATATTTGGAAAGCTATGATTGAGAATGAAATAGGCAGGAGATTGAAGTGCCTGAGATTTGACATTGGTGGTGAGTTCTACAGCCACAAGTTCAACTAGTATTGTTATATGCATGGAATACGTAGGCAAAGGATGGTTCCAAGGACACCTCAGAAAAATGGAGTTGCTAAAAAGATGAATAGAATAGTAATGGAGTGTGTAAGGTGTATGAAATTGCATGCTAGTTTGCCCTTAGAGTTTTGGGTAGAAGCTGTGGATACTACAGTGTACCTGATTAACAAAGGACCCTCTACAGCTCTAGATGGTGGAATTCCAGAAGAGGCATGGACAAGTAAAAAGGTAGATCTCTCATTTCTCAAATTTTTTCATTGGGAAGCTTTTATGTATGTTGATAAGGAAAATAGAAAGAATCTGGATGCTAAGTCTATGAGGTGCACATTTATTGGTTATGGCTCTGATGATTTCAGATTCTGGTTTTGAAATCTAGGAACTAACAAAATGGTAAGGAGCTGTGATGTTGTTTTCAATGAAAAAGTGATGTATAGTGATCAGCTCAAGAAGCTAAATCAATCTGGGTAGAGTAATGGAGAATTGGACAAGCTGACGGTCTAAAATGAGCTCGCGGGAAAGAATAATCACAGACAGGAAAACACAGAGATCGATGTCGGTCAGGAAGGAACCAATGTCAGCAATATAGGAACTGATGTCCGTTATATAGTGACTAACATCAGCCAAGAAGGAACTGATGTCGGTCATGTGGAACCAATGTCAGTTAGTAACAGGCCTAGAGGTGACCGAGGTCAGTCACTGTTAGAGAATTTGGGTAGATAGCGTGTTGTGAATGAGTCTCAAACGCCCATCAGGAGGTCAAAAAGGGTAAGTAAACCTCCAATTTGATATTCCCCTTCATTATTATTTTTATTGCTTACTGATGGTGGAGAACCAGAGAGTTTTGATGAAGCAATACAGGTGGAATCCAAGAATTAGTGGGAGCTAGGCATGAATGAAGAGATTGATTCCTTGAAAGAGAACCAAACATGGGATTTAGTTGAGTTACCAGCGGGAAAGAAGACACTGAAGAACAAATGGATCTACAGATTAAAGGAAGGTGAGAATGGATAGATGAGATATAAGGTCAGGTTGGTAGTGAAAGGATTTGCACAAAAACTAGGTATTGATTTTGGTGAGATTTTTTCTCTTGTAGTTAAATGACTTCTATACGGACTGTATTGTCTTTAGTTGATATTGAGGATTTGCACCTTGAGCAGCTTGATGTTAAGACAACATTTCTTCATGGAGATTTGGATGAAAAAATATATATGGATCAGCTGGAAGGATTTGAGGTCAAAGGTAAGGAGAAGCTAGTGTGCAGATTGAAGAAAATATTGTATGGCCTCAAGCAAGCTCCTAGACAATGGTATTTGAGATTTGATAGGTTTATGACTGAGCATGGCTATAGTAGATGTCAATCTGACCATTGTGTGTATTTTAAGAGATTAGATAATGGTATATATATTATCTTGTTGTTGTATGTAGATGATATGCTAGTTGCAGGTTCACACATGTAGGATATCTCTAAGCTTAAGGTGAAATTAGCTCACACATTTGCCATGAAGGATTTGGGAGTAGCAAATAAAATCCTTGGCATGATCATTAAGAGAGATAGGAAAAATCACAAGTTGATTTTGTCTCAAGAGGATTATGTGAACAAGGTGTTGAAACGGTTCAATATGCAGGATGCAAAATTGGTAAGCACACCTTTGGCTAGACATTTTAAGTTGAGTAAAGAACAGTGTCCTAATTCATATGATGAGGTAGAATACATGATTAGATTTCCATATGCTTTCATAGTTGGGAGTTTAATGTATGCAATGGTATGTACTAGACCGAATATTGCCCAAGCAGTGGGAGTTGTTAGTAAGTATATGGCCAATCTAGGAAAGTAGCACTGGAAAGCAGTTTAGTGGATCCTTAGATATCTGAGAGGGACAAGTAGTAGGCATTTGTGCTATGGTGGGTCAAACACTTCTCTACATGGTTGTGTATATTCAGATATGGTAGGTGATTTGGATGGCAGAAGGAGCACCACAAGATATGTTTGCACTATTGGTGGAATGGCGGCTAGCTAGATATCAAAGTTGTAGAAGGTTGTTACCTTGTCAACTACAGAAGCAAAATATATTGCAGCCAAAGAGGCTAGCAAAGAAATGATATGGATGACACAATTCATGGAAGAGCTAGGAAAGGAGCAAGAGAGTTGTAGATTATATAGTGATAGTCAGAGTGCAATTCATTTGGCTAAGAATTCAGCCTTTCATTCAAGAACCAAGCATATACAGCTTAGGTACCACTTCATTAGATAGGTATTGGAGGATGGTGAGTTGAAGCTAGAAAAGATCCATACAGATAAGAACCTTGATGATATGTTAACCAAGCTGGTAACAAAGGAGAAGTTGAATCTTCATTCAACTTTTGTTGGTCTTCATGATTGAGTTTGAAGATGGAGGAGCTAGAATATGTTGTTGTATAGGTACTAGTGTAGTTGTTTACCTCCAAGTGGGAGATTGTTGAGGTGTGGAGCTAAAAGCTTCACCAAATGAGTGAGTGCAGAAGTTGTAGGAATTACATAGTCACCGACGTCGGTCAGGAGTGACTGACGTCGGTCAAGAGTCAACTAGGAGATGCTAGTGTCGGTCATGGATCGGCTAATGCCGGTCATAGGCAGACAGGTAGGGATCGATGTCGGTCACCTGTGCATCTAGAATGCTATTTTTGTGGATAGAACAAAATGTTTGCATGATAGGATTAAGTGTTAGTCTTAAGTCTGCATCTCTATCTTAAGTAAGACTATTTTGAGCCCTTGATTAGGAGGTGCATTTAATGGTAGTGATTGTATGCTCATGATCCCTAAAGTTATATAATAGGGATAGAGCTTCATAGCTTAAAGCAATAGTAGAATAGTACAAGAATTGTATATGTGTATCGATCCAAGTGTTGGAGTTGATTGTAATAAAGAGAGAGAACTCTTGAGGGAAAGAGATCTGGAAAGAGATATGTACATTAGAGAGAGGTGTGGAAGAAAAGAAGTTTCTTCAATTGTATTCCTTCTGTAAAGAGTTTAATACAAGTTTTTAGGGTGGTTTCTTGTATCTCTTATTATTTGCTATTTTTTGATTCTAGTTACTTATCATTCTAGTTTAATTCCATGTTTTATTGCTTTCACATAGTAATCAAGTTTGTTGGTTGATCCCCAACACAGGAGGCTGAGCTCCTACCTTTCCACACGCAACAATGGAAACTACCCTCTCTCCTATGGGACCAGTGAAGGTGGAGGGGAGAGTCTCTAGATAAGGGCTAGCTCCCTCTGATGTATCTTTTAGGCCTTGGTTTCTCCAACTGCTAACAAAAAATGTAAAAAAGGGGGGGGGATGAAAAGGGAGAGAGATATGCTGAAAACAAAGCCTAAGCCTAAAAAAGAAAAGGTGATACACCAAAAAATATGATCCACCCAGCCTGAATATACACTTTTCACCAAAAGGAAGTGCCTATACACTTCATCTGAAGTGATAAAACCTTTTGAATCAGTGGGTTAGGGGTCTATGGAGATACAGGTAGGAAATAACTACTAGAGGCATTTTGGGACACAGTGCAGTAGCCTATCCACTTCACCTACACTCCTCTAGAGACACTTTTGATACACCTATAAAAGGAAACTCAGAAATGCACCAGACATGCTAAAATAATTCTAAAAAAGTATTTAAGAAAATGACTTAACACAGAATCAAGGCATATACACATACTAAAGATGCAAAACTATGAATGGAGGTAAAAACAGCTAAGTTCTAATTCAAGGTAAAAATTTTCGTAGAGCTCTACCTTAAAAGCCTGAGAGATTTTTGGGCAGATTTTTGCCTTAAGGCTAAGAGCAGATCCTTTTCTCCAAAGAGAAGTTTACAATATATAGGAAGAGGAAGAGAATTTGGCACTTCTTGGGAAGGATTTTGGCACTCCTTTCTGCAAGTGGCCCATATGCATTGAACACATCGAGAAGAGGAACCACTGTTACTCATGTCATTTTTTAGAAAAGGCCTACTAGAACCATGCTACACAATCACCCAAATTGACTTTGGCATTAAAACATTAATGTAAGAGCATGGCCATATGTCTTTTCTATAAATAGACTGTTATTTGTCCCCTCATCAATGCCAACTGCAAAAAATAGGCTGCACTGCTTGTCTGACAATGACTCACCTTCCCTTCACAACTTAAATGCTTTATCATTTCTACTCCTTGTCTTCTTCCTACTGTTTCAGCCCTTGAGGGTGATCTTCTAGTGGGTCACTACATTCCTTGGGCCTTTTCCATGAATTGGCACTCTTTACAGTTCAAACATAAATGGCTACTTCATTGTGTTAAATTTGATGTTCTCCTAGCCGTCACCCAACAACTAGTTTGTCTACTTAAATTTGATAGATTTCAAGACATCATCATCCTCAACAAAAGTCATTAGGTCTTTTTTGTGGCTTTTCTACTTCACGAGCTTTTATTTTAGGCTTTTTTCTCATGAACAAAAATCTGTAAGAATTGATCACTCTTCATCCTTTTCTTTGGGCTCTTTTTGCACCTTTAGGCCCTTTGAAAATCCTTTCCCTAAATTCCTTCAGGCCTTTTGAAACTCTCTCTACCATCTGCAAGGGTGTTTGGATCTTGATCTACCCTTCGGCTATAGGGCACACCCTTGAACCAAGCCATTGAACCAACCCATTAAACCAAAATTGGTTCAACAATTTAATCAGTTCAACAGTTTAACCACTATATGCCAAGCCCATTGAACCAGGCCTTTGAACTAATTCATTAAACCTCCTTGTTTAACCAAAGTGATTGAATGAAAGCATTGAATCGGTTCAATGGTTTAATGTTGCATGTCAATGCCAAGTGAACCAAGCCTTTGAACTTGCCAATGAACCAAATGATTAAACCAATTCATTGAACTGGTTCAATAGTTTGACAAAGCACACCGAGCCCATTAAACTTTGGCATTGAACCATCTAATTGAACTGGAAGCCACTTGAACTAATGTCACTAATCTTAAACATTGAACAAAGCCATTAAACCAAAGTGATTGAACTGAAGCATTGAACCAGTTCAACGGTTTGATGCTTCCAGCAACTATTGAAATAAGCCCATTTAACTCTTTTGTTTAAACCAAAAGCCATGAAGTAAGTGATGAACCAAGCCTAGAAATTGAAATTATGGACTTAAAGTGATGAACCAAGCTTTGAAATAGAGCGATTAAACCACCGATTGAACCAACGCTTGAACCAAGGCCAATTGAACTGCCGATTGAACCGGGTATTGAACCAAGGCTGATTAAACCAAGTGACTAAATTAGGCATTAAACCAAGGCATTGAATTAGGTTCAATGGTTCAATGATGCCAAACTTCTTCATTTTCTTTAGACTAGAGCCTAAAGAAGCCTTGTAAAACCTAGAACTCTCTGAACTAATCCTTCATGTGCCAAAGACTAACCTACAGAGTCCGTAGAAATCCAAAACTTGTAGAGTCCCTAGAAATCCAAAACCTATAGAGCCCATAGATTTAAACCTATAGAGTCTGTAGATTTAGACCTGTAGAGTCTGTAGAAATTTTGCAGAGTCTATAAAAATGAATAGATTCATGCAAAATTGAAAAATGAAATGGCCTAGGACAGTAGGGAAGAAGGGGACCAATTTTTTGGCATATTGGGCAAAAAATGGTCAATAAATTGATGAATCCCAAGGGAAGCATGCCTACTATGCTTAAAGACTAGTTGCCTTGCAGTCCATTAGGCATGGAGTCAAATGTAGCTTTAAAGAAAGTTAGCAATTGCCCCAAAGATCCAAGAATCAAACATGAAGCTTCTTACCCCACACGTAAAGGGAAACACACAAGGCTAAAAAAAACTACCTATGGAAATTGCACTTAGGTAAAATAGGAAAGACAACTGAAAGCAAACTACTATATATAGCTAACTAAGAATGTTTGCCTCCCTCCTAGATCAAAAGGGCAAGTTCCTAAGTACCCTTCCTAGTAAGAAGACTTATGGTGCCAGGTAAGTAGCTAAATAAAAAGGAGATTTGGTGACTTTCTCCTCTTGCCTATCACCTAAGTTGGCTTATCTCCAAGTGGATCAAAATCAAACATGCTTCTGACATATATGTACTCTACTTATCCTTGGAAGCTTATTGATTGTTGGTCCCTCATACTGGTGCTCTTCACCAAGAAATCAATGGCTACTGGATCATCACCATAAGCCCTTTGATACATATACCTCCCTTACAATGCATCATGTTTTGACTTGTTTCCTTCTGCCTCATTAAAGACTTTGTCAGACTCATCCTTTGCTTCCTCTTGGCCTTCTTGAAGAAGGGTGACTGTGGTGATGTCTGAAATGGAATCACAAAATGATTGCTCATCCCACAGAATATCATCTCTTTGTTCAAAGCTTTCTTCTTTAAGGCATTCCTCTAGGAAGATAGACCTCTCCTTTTCCTCCTTGATGATTAGGATCTTGAGATGTTTAAAGGTATCCTCTTGATCCTCCTCTAACTTAGGCTCCTCAGCATAGTCATCCTCCTCATCGAATTAACAAGAAAGCTCATCAAACAAGGGGGGAGAGAGCTCACCATGCTTTTGTTCCTTCTTGTACTACTGGAACATCCACATGTATACATGACCAAGTCTTCTCCATTGCAAATGAGGTCTTCATAAGGAGCCTCCATGATGATTCTGCCTTTGTTGTCACTAATGATAGCCTTTTGGGGAACTACAGATTGGATCTTCTATTCCTCACTTGCCTCTTATAGAATATGTTCCTCCTTGAGAAGGAGTGAAGTGGAAAAACCATGTGGAAGAGGAGGCAGTCCTTGAGCTAAAATCAAATGATTCTCCTCCTTCCATCTGGCTAGCACTTCATCAATATTAGGTGTAGCCTAGTATCTCTCTTGGAAATGTGTAGGTGGGATGTGTTCATACATGGGATGTGCTATTGGGTCTGAACCATCCATCACACACTGGCTAAGGAATCTCTCTTTAGATTCCAACTCTATAATTCTCCTGGCCAAATCCTCTTGGAAGAGTCTTTCTTGAAAGTCACCAGCATCATCGTGAGTAGGGATAGCCTCATCTTCTTCAAGGTTTTGAGAAAAACCTTATTTCTCCTCCTTCCTACCCCATGATTCTACTATTTTCCCCCGATTCAAGATCTCAAAATTGGAATTTTGCTCCTGTGAACAGGGAACAACTCTATTTTCTCCAAGGTCTTGGGGCTCCTCCATAAGGCCTGGAAGTTATATCTCTCTTTCAAGAATTAGTCTCATCTTAGCCTCTAAATCTTCAATTTGCTTGGCTAGGTTATCCTAAAAGAGACTTTCTTAGAGGTTTCTAGCATCATCCTCTACAAGGCTCTAGGCTGGTTCCTAGCATTCCTTCCTCCAACTCAGAATCTACACATCATGTGGCACATGGGGAGGTTGGGGAATGAGAGGAAGAGACTATTGATGCACCAAAAGAGTCTTTAGAAGAGGGATGTGCTGGCCCATGGTATTCCCCCCAATGGAAGATTCGTAATATAAGGAATTGAGAAGATTGATCTCCATGGGGGGTTGCTCTGATGCCCTTTGATGTTGGAAAACCAAGCGCATGGGATTGAGAGCAGATGCATTAGATGAACTATAGTGGGTGAGTGCTATATAATAGAAAGGATTTGGCACAAAAGAGAGGGCTTTCCTCAGAATAGAAGGGGGCACATAAGGCTGGCTACCTTGAATAAATGGATTTCTCCATTTTGCTACCTCCTCCTTCATGGATTACAAGGCATGTGCTTACCTAAACAAACACTCCTCTTTATACATCAGCTCCTGCTAATATCTATACTACTCCTCCAGTCTATTAATCTCCATCATCTTATTCTCAAACTCTAGGGCCACTTCCCTTATCGTTGTAGGGTAACTAGGAGAGCTACTTGAAGGGATTGCATAAATATCTGGAGCCTGATTATAGTCATATGAAGGAATACAATGTCCATGATTTTATGCAGAGGGATTATACATACAAAGGTGATTTCTTAATGGTATTAGGCTACTTAACTAGCTGATTCAACTCAGAGTCACCATTGGTGTTGATGCAAAAGCCTCCAAAGGCTAGTCAGTTAAAGAACACACCAAAAATTCTTCAACTCTTTGGACACAACTTGTCCTAGTTGGTCCCACCGATCATGCGAAAAACTATTGACATAGAAGATTACACCCTTGGCAGGAGGTCAAGCTCCTGCCTTCTTCATGCAATAATAGAAACTCCCCTCTCACTTGTGGGACTGGCAAAGCTAGAGGGGAGAGTCTCTAGATAAGGGCTAGCTCCATCTAATGTATCTTTTAGGCCCTAGTTTCTCCTACTACTAATAAAAAATGTAAAAAAAGGGGGGGGATGAAAAGGGAGAGAGAGATGCTAAAAATAAAGCCTAAGCCTAAAAAAGAGAAGGTGATACACTAGAAAATGTGATCCACCCAGCCTAAATATACACTTTTCACCAAAATCCTTCTTAGGAAGTGCCAAGTTCTCTTCTTCTTCCTATATATTGTAAAATTTTCTTTGGAGAAAAGGATCTGCTTTCAGCCTTAAGGCAAAACTCTGCCCAAAAATCTCTCAGGCTTTTAAGGCAGAGCTTTACCAAAAATTTTACCTTGAATTAGAACTTAGCTATTTTTACCTCCATTCATAGTTTTGCATCTTTAGTATGTGTCTATGCCTTGATTCTGTGTTAAGTCATTTTCTTAAATGCTTTTGCAAAATTATTTTAGCATGTCTGGTGCATTTTTGAGTTTCCTTTTATAGGTCTATCAGAAGTGTCCCTAAAGGAGTGTAGATGAAGTGAATAGGCTGCTACAGTGTGTCCCAAAATGCCTCTAGTAGTTATTTCCTCCCCGTATCTCCATAGACCCCTGACCCACTGATGTAGAAGGTTTTCTCACTTCAGATGAAGTGTATAGGTGCTTCTTTTTGGTGAAAAGTGTATATTCAAGCTAGGTGGATCACATTTTCTAGGGTATCACCTTTTAATTTTTAGGCTTAGGCTTTGTTTTCAACATCTCTCTCTCGCTTTTCATACCCCCCCCTTTTTACATTTTTTGTTAGCAGTAGGAGAAACTACGGCCTAAAAGATACATCAGAGGGAGATAGCCCTTATCTAGAGACTCTCCCCTCTAGCTTTGCTAGCTCCACAGGTGAGAGGGGAGTTTCCATTATTGCGTGAAGAAAGCAGGAGCTCGGCCTCCTACCAAGGGTGCAATATTCTACGTCAATAATAATAATAATATTAATAATAATTATTATTATTATTATTAAAAATTTACATTAATTTAAAATATAAACCAATCTTGAATGTTAGAATTATATAAGTATTATTAAGATTAGACTAGTAATGATGATTATAGATTGTAAAGGCCCAAGCCGTCATTGTGAGGCAAGGGAAAATTTTGGGAGTAAGTCATGCCATATTAGCTAGATTAATTTCATAACATAGATAGCCTAAATTATTAAAGTGAAGATACTAGTTATGTTGGTCTGGATCTATAACACAAACATGAGGAAAAATAAGTGATGGGTGGGGATAGGGACAAAATCAAGCTAATATAATATGATAAAGTAAAGTACAACAATAAATTTTAGTTATAATTGGTAAAGGGTGGTATGGTAAAATTCATGACTATAATAATGGGTTATGACAAATATGTGTTGAAGGATTTCATCCTAGGTTGGGATCATAGGAAGGTGTGA